>PVJI01005052.1:0-100997 GCA_004026765.1 Micronycteris hirsuta | reverse complement strand
TGTGGGAGAAAGATGTCCGCTACCCGAGAATAGCCTGTTTGAGAACAACTGACTTTTTCACCATCTTGGGGGCTCCACTCCCTGACCCTGAAATAAAGGAGGCAGACTTGATAACAGCTGAGGAAGAGGTGCTAGCTGAGCCGGGCGCTGGAGTGAGAGTGGAAGGGGAGGCTCCCAGGTGCCACCCACAGGACAGGGCGGGAGAGGACCAGGGCTGTGGCTGGAAACGGGTGAGGCAGGGAAGTCGCCTGCCGGACTGCAAGCTGGACGATGCGAGTGACCACTGCCCCTCGGGGGAGGGGAGCCTGCCCAGGGCCCCAGAGAGGCCGGATGGCCCACGGCGCTTATTAATCACGGGGGTAAGAATGCCACGCCTTCACTGACCACGCTCACTAATGGCCCTGCAGCCACGGGCTTATGAGGTGAGCAGTAATATCCATCAGCTCATTTCCATAAGAAAGTGGAATTTGCCCCAAACGATGGCCACGGGTGCCCCTGGGGGAGACCCTCACAACCCAGTTCCCAACCAGCGCTGCCACGGGAGTGAGAAATTAAAAGCCAGCCAGACATCAGCCCTCGCTGTGGGTCCCCGGTTCTCTCCCCGCACATTTGCGGTGGGCCAATGGCACAAGAAACGGCGGGGACCGCAGAGGCGGGAGGAAGTGGGGACCCTGGGAGGTGAGGTGGGACGGACCGTCGGCCGTGAGCCCGGCGCTCTGGGCACTGCTCTGCCCCCGGCAGCGGTGACAGCGCAGGCGACTCCTGCCCATGGCCGAGTGCAACCCAGACGCAAGCTCTGCGTTAGGTCTGACGACAAATGCGCATGAATCTGCGTTCTTCCCCAGATAAAAAATTCAGTTATAAAAAATCGGCTAGAAGTGGAATCAGATAATCTGAAAAAAAAAAATCAGATTTCAGAAAGGTGGGCGCTGGCAAGAAGCCGGGACCCTGGAGGGTCACAGGCCTCCGGGTTAGCCCAGCTCTGGTCCTGGACGCGGCGAACCAGGAGCAGACGGGGCACCGGGGACCCGGGACCGCGTCCCGACTCCCACGTGTGGATGCACACGCTCCAGGGTTACCTGCTTCCACCAGGAGTGGACGCTGGACACTCACCCACACCGATCGGCTGGCTCCAGGCGCTCCAGAGCCCCCGCTCCCGGCACGTGAAGCTCACGGTGGCCCTGACCACGACGCAGTACTTGGAAATGTCACTGACGGTGGTGACGAACTTGTTGGCCGTCGTATTTTCTGCCTACACGGGGAAGAAATGAACGTCACAGTAATCTCTAGACACGTGAGGGAAGCAATGCCAACAGCCAGACCGAGAGGCCGTACGCAAGGGATGGGACTCTGTCCAGTGATCCGTTTGCAATCCACAGGACGCACACCGATGAGTTTATTTTGGGCGGGCAGCTTCCAGTGGACGAGTCATCCTTCAGGGGAATCTCTCTAGTGACCAGAATACACGGAACAGGCAATCATGAGGTCGTGATGACCTGTTGGGGCCCAAGCGGCATTTCTGCACAGAAAGACTGGACTGGCCGACCCCACAAAGCGCGATCCCGCCTCTCGTCCGTCTCTCCTAGTTCTGCACTCACAGGTCCCAACAGCGCCACTCGGTTTCCTGTCCCGTTTCACGTTGGCACACTACCATCCGCCGGCCCCTGGGTCCCGCCGACAAAGAATGCTTTGTGTATCTTTACATGACTGAAAACTCTCGAAAGAGTCATATTCCATGACACACGGAAATGACATGTCATTTCATTACCAGGCTGCAGTAGCCATTGGCCGGTACCCCTAAGTCCAAGTGACGCCTCCCCGCCCCCATCCAGCTCTCCTGCCGCCACCAAAATGGCCCTTTGATGCTACAGATGCACCCCCGTTTCTGTATTGAGTGAATCCTTCCTTTCGTCAGGTCCACTGCCTGTGACTATGGTTTTAACAAAGAAATCCTTTTATTTTATTTTTTTTTAAAGATTTATTTATTTATTTTTAGAGAGAGGGGAAGGGAGTGAGAAAGAGAGGGAGAGAAACAGCAATGTATGGTTGCCTCTCACGTGGCCCTCACTGGGGAGCTAGCCTGCAACCCAGGCATGTGCCCTGACTGGGAATCGAACCGGGACCCTCTGGTTCCCAGCCCGCGCTCAATCCACTGAGCTACACCAGCCAGGGCTGAAATCCTTTTATTTTTTTAAACAAAGTCTCAGCATCCTTCTGGGGAAGTCAACTTGTGAGTATTTGTTGAATGAAATGGAATTGAATGAAATTCGCTTTGCCGCCTGCTAGTAGGACTCGAGTCTGCATCCTGGCTTCCCTGGGTTTTCTAGCTCTGTGACCTGGGGCCAGTCCCATGTCCTCTGTGCCCCACTGTCCCGTGAAAAGGGAGCAGGGACTACGTGCCGGACTTATTGTGGGGTGGGGGGTGTGCATCAGCAGAGTCAGCCCAGCCCACAGCCAGTGCTCCGTAAATGCCGGCTGTCTTTCAAGTTCCTTTCCCCTCGAACTTTTCATCCGCGAGTGCTCACGGGTTTGAGTTGCAAGAACCCACGCGCAGCATAAACGCTGCACCCGTCGCTCTTCCTAAGGGCACGGCTCAGCAGCGGCAGGGCGCTGTCGTGCGACCAGTTCCCAGCACGGTTCCCGTCTTGCAAACCCGAAACCCCATCCGTTCAAGGCTCACCGCCTACTCTCCGTCTCTGTGAAATGAGTTCTCTCCTTGTCTCGCGTAAGCGGGACTGTGTAGCCTTGTCTTTCCGTGGCCGGCTGTAGTTCCCTCGGCGTGGCGGCCGCAGGGTCGCCCACGCCGCGGCCCGTGTCTAAGCGCCTTTCTAAGGCGGAACCGTGCTGCCTCTTGCGTACACACCTGGTTTGGTTTATTCATCATTCGTCGGGACACTTAGGTGGTTTCGCCCTCCCAGCTCCCGTGAATTACGCTGAGACGGACATCACTGTACAAATTTCTCTTCGAGACCCTGCTTGCCATTGCTTGGGGTTTATACCCAGCACAGCTGGGTCGTGCGGTGATTCCACTTTTAATTTTTGAGAAATCGCCACGCTGCTTCCCCCAGTGGTGCCCTGTTTGGCACGCCCCCCGCCCCCCGCCCCACCGCAGGAGTGCAGAGTTTTTATCAGATCCTTTGCATGATTTTCAACGAAAAGGATCTCCTTTCAAGACAAAAGGCCAGTAAGGTTTGCTTCATTTCCATAAAGCCTGGGCGGAGGTAAGTTATCTCCGACCTTGTCAGTTCCGAGCAGTGAGCAGAGCGGTCACTGCCGACAACTTCTAAAGGGTTTCTGAAAGGGCGCCGCCATCGCGTGGGGGGGCGATCCGGAGAATTACCTGAATGTAGCCCTTCCCGGTGCTGTAGATTTTCACTTCATACTCCCAGCAGTGGCTCGGGAAGGCGGAGACGGGTTTCTCCCAGCGGATGGAGAGGCGGGTCCCTTCCATCTCTGCCGTGACGTTCCCCGGAGGGTTCACTCGATCTAGGTCAGAGAAGGAGAGGCCGGTGAGCGGGGTGACAGAGCCCACGCGGCCTCTCAGGGAGTCACCCTCGCGGTGTGTGTGACCGGTCCCCACGCCGCAGGACTCCGGCCTTGTCCCAGGGAAGAAGCGATCCCTCCGGCAGCCATTAAGGGTGGCTGCCCCGCCTGGCACTGAGTGGTACGGCCTCTTCCCTCCTCAGCACCGGGCAAGACCACCCCCACCCCTTTAAACTGCTCGAGTCGAAGGGTAAACTGATCCTGAAGAGCAGCTGCCCCGGAGCACCCGCCAGGCCCTGTCTCCCCGAGCAGGTGCCGCCCCGGGCGTCCGCTCCCCTCTCTGGCTTGTTTTCGTTTCCTTCCATCGGGGAGTCTTGTTTTCAGTGGAAGGCTCTAGTCTTCTCCAGCACAAACACAACGTGCTACGTTCGTCTTCACTTGAAAACAAGAATGAAATCCTTTCCACTGAGGCCTTGCTGGGCGGTCCGGGGCCATGAGAGGCGGGAGGAAATTATTTCTCGGTGCGCGTCCTTGCCGCAGGTCGTGTGACTAAGATCTCACAATTACAGAGTCACGGGGACGAGCGAAGAGCGGGACCCACTGGCTGCAGAACCCGCCACTCCCCAAGGAGAAAGTTTTTAACCCCCCAAAAAGTGCGTATTTGTTTTAGGAATCTGAGGAATTGGCCTCAGTGAACTGAAAATCATAAAGCAAATGAGTCCCTGCAGCCGGTGTCGGTTCGGTCTGTTCTCACGGTCATGTCCTTGGTTCCCGAGTCCCCTCGGCGCTGGTGTTGCCTCTCTCATGAGAGTGACAGGTTTCAGCCGCCTCAGAAACAGGCTCTTTAGTAAACGCTGGATTCTTTCAACCGAGTTGCATTCCAGTCACTGTGGCTCGGCCGCAGCCAGGTCATGTCCTTCAAATAATATATTTTGCATATTTATTGGATGCCCGTGCAAGGTGCTGTTCTAAGCACTTTGTAGTTGTTAACACACTTAATTTTCACAAAACCTTGTACGAAGGGTTAGTTTCTCCCATTTTTCAGATAAGACTGAGGCATAGGTTGTCTGAGGTCTCCCCGTTGGTCCTGGGTGGGGGCGCCAAGCCCACAGCCCACACCAGCCCCCGCCCCTCCACTGGAACTCGACTGTTACCGGGCAGGCGGCTGTGGGCGAGGCCCCAGCTTTGACTGGTGAGCGCCAGGCAGGAGACCGGCTTCCCCCTGAGTCCTGAGCAAATGTAACGTTACCTAATGTGTTTCTCTCTGAGGGTCACAGGCTAGAGAGATGATTTAAACTCGGAAGCCTCAGGAAAAGACAGACTAGGGTGGAGGGGTTGCAAGATGGGGGTGGGCAAGCAAGAGAGCTCAGGACGGGCCGCTGCCACCTTCGGGGAGCCGAGGGCCTGCCTGCCTCGTGGGCGGGGGGTCAGAATTGCCTGGAGGTGTCGCCCATCCACCCAGGACCCTCGCGCAGAAATTTCTGACCCCAGTCGGAGCTTTCGAGAGATGGGATGACTTCCTTCTGCAGCAGTGTCATGGTTTTCAGCTGGGGGAGACTTTATCCTCCATGGGACATCCGACAACGTCTGGAAACATTTCTGTCGCCACAATCGGCGGGGCCGAGGGGTTGCTGCTGGCTCCCAGTGGGTGCAGGCCCTGTGCACACAGAGCCCCTCCCACCCCGGCCCCCGGCCCTGGGTACCAGTGCCAAGACTGAGCCTGGTCCTGGGGTCTCAGCGGCAGGAAAGAGAGGAGGCAGAGGGGGCGGTGTTTGCAGCCCCTCCCAGGCTACGCCGCTGAGACGTGAGGCCCCAGCCCCGCCTGTCTTACCGATCTCGTGCAGGGCGAACAGCCGGTCGTAGGGCCTGATGGCGGCGCGCCGGCTGGAGCCGTTGACGCGCACAGCCAGCCAGTCCTGCCCTCTGCTGTCGATGGCGGTCGTTGGAAACCAGCAGGCCACGTTTCTCCCCGGCGCGTCCTGGCTGTATTCTTGGCACTCTTCGGTCCGAGAGCCATACCTGCATCGGAATGCCCGTGAGTGTTTAGATCGGAGGGAACAACCCCGCTGCCCCTGTGGCGACAGGCACCAACCTGTAGTAGAGGAAATACTGCGTGTCTGCCGGGGCCTCCTCGCCGGCGCGCCAGGCGCAGCGCAGAGAAACTCGGTAGGGCCTGGACTCCGCGCGGCTGTTTGCCGCGGTGTTTGTGGTGCAAGTTAAATTCACCGCTGAGGTTCCGGGAGACCCTGGACGGTCCAAAGTGAGAAGAACAAGACATGATCGTGTGAGCCTCTGAATGGTGAGCTTCCTCTGAAACCCCAGGGACTGGGGACGCCTCCTCTGCCTATGACGAAGAGTAACTGTCATCACGAGTTTGTAGAAACCGACTATTTGCACAGGCCCACTCCCTGGGGCAGGGGGCGCGTTTCCGACCTTGGAGAGCCCTCCCCTGCGCTGGGGGGCGGCTGTGGGGGACAGACACAGCTAGACGTTTCGGAGCGTTCGGAGCTCTGTGTCCAGGGCCTCGGTCTTCTGACGACATTTGTCAATAGCTGGCCCAGCCACCTCGGTCCCGCCCACCCCGGGCCTTGGTTTCCCCAGCCGTGAAGGAGGGACTTGGCTGAGGAACGGCTCCAAGGCGCAGGGGGCTGAGGGTCCAGGAGACCCCACCCTCGTGCATGCCTGTGGACTCAACTCAAGTGACAGAAGGGGGTCTCTTGGCTGAGCGTAAGTCAGTTATAAGATGACTTTTGTCACCGGTACCCAGGGTCATCCGGGGGAGAGGAATAAGCCCCCACTGTCCATAGAGAAGCTGAAGATGAGGAAGACCGGCTGAAGCCGGTCTGCTGTTATCACCACACTGCCGTATGTTCACATCCCCAACACACACACACACACCAGGAGACACACACTCACTTTCACACAGAGAAGAGACTCTGCCCACGCTCTAATGCCTGGGGGATCCGTGCCTGAGCGTCCTCTGAAGTCCACTCACCTCCCAGTGCCCTTCCAAGGAATGAATTATCGAGTGTGAGTTCAGTTGGATTCGGGCAAAAATCATTCAGTTTTCATGCATGTGCTCCGAGGGGAATTAGCACCGCAGGAACACGGTTCTGAAAGGGGCCTTATGGGTGTGCCGTGGGCGTTCATTCCGGGAAGTGGACAGTGGCTTCATAGAAAGCCCCGGCGACTGTGCCTGAGACCAGTCTGCCTGGGACTAGGTCTGAGTGAGTGTGACAATGACCCACGGGCCAGCCTGGCCAAGCAACTGCTCTTACAGATCCCCAGACTTGGCGGCCGCTCCTCCTCTCTTCCTGTGTGTGTGTGTGTGTGTGTGTGTGTGTGTGTGTGTGTGTTTCCAAGTGTTTCATCAGCAGTGTCACTGGCTTTAGGCCTCAGAGACCCGGCTCCCCACTGTGCACACTATAGAGAAGGGCATCTGACCCTCTTTGCCTCACAGCGACTAGGTTTTGCCTCACAGCGACTAGGTTTGGGGTCTGCATCTCCTGCGGATGGCCCGCCACGTCCCCTGCAATTTGGGTGAGAAGTTACGGAACGCAAAACGAAGATGATGTCTGAAGCACATGCTGCTTGTTGCGTGGGCATGATAAAGCACAGACAGAGTCCCTGTCCCCACAGGCTTAGAAGTGTCACCTAGTTGTGACAGGTAAATAATGCCGTGTGCCCACGAGGAGCTCAGCCCATGGAGGCGTTTGTGAGAAGGAAGAGCGCCCCTCAGCGCATCAGGTAAACAAAGGGGGGCTTCCAGAGGGGTTGGGGCTTGGTCTGGGCTTTGGGGTGCGGGGTTATTCCGAGGAGAGGGGCCAGGACAGTGGTCTCAGCAGCTGTGTGCCCAGCGTGTGGGGTCATGGTCAGACATCTGAGCAGAGCAGAGAATCCACGCAGGTCCCTCAGGACCCAACTACAAGGGACCTGATGACCCTGTGAGCTTTGACGGGGAGCGAGAGGTGGAAGCGACGTTTGCAGGGGTGTGCGGGGTGGCACGGGTGGGTGACAGCAGTGAGACGGGAAGGCGGCCTTGGCGAGGTCGTCAAAGAGGCGGAGAAACCCGGGCGGGGCCTGGGGGAACACTCGAGAAGAGCGAGTCGCTCCGAGTTCCCACTTTCCCCATCGACAGAATCCAGAGTCCAACTGGGCTTCCGGAATCCCGGCTCACCTGGCGGGGCCGTCAGCTCAGCAGAGACCCAGCGGCTGGCGGGGGGCGGGCGGCGCTCCCACAGGATGGTCCGCACACTCGCCGAGAAGCCTTGATGAAGGACCGTCTCATACTTGCGTGCAGTGTGCTTGATTTCATACTACAAACAAGCCCACGAGTCGTGATTCGTCAAAGGGAAGTGACCTTGAGAGAACTACTTTAAACAAATACGCATGGCCTTCCAGTTCTTAAATGGCACATAAAATGCCATGAAATAGGTTCGCAAAGAAACTGAACCCACAGGTCCACGGTGTATACTTACCCCGCACCTTATTCAGTTGTACGGAGTAAATATGTACAGCTTTTTACACGTCGATCGCCCTTCCATACAGTAGTTTTTAAAACTGAATTAAAAAATTACCCAATTCTAGCATTTATTCATGTTTTTTTTAAAAAAAAAACGATATAATGAAAACATCATAATCTATTCCTCTATGAAACACAAACACATTCTTCTTAAAAAAAACAAACAAACAGAAGTTTGCAGGTAAGGCTCCGATCCCCCCTGACCCTCGCCTCTCCTTCCAGTCTCTCCCCCCGCTAAGACAGAACGTTCTCTGGGACCCCCACCGCCGGAGAAACAGTTAATGCTTTGCGGTCGCTTCGCCCTTTGCTTCACTGACCTGGGCACCGACTGGGTTCCCGGAGCTTTGACGTGACCCTGGAGGGAACCCAGGGCCTGAGAGGTCGGGGTCAAGGCTGCAGACGCAGGAACCGGGTTCGGTCATCTGCGCTCCTCCCGTTTTACTTCGCCAACCTCTTCTGGGGTTTTCTGTTTTTGTTTTTCTGGCTATCTTAGAGAAGACCAAACCCCTAACTAATCTACTGGACCTCAGAAGTTACTAAACTTGCTTTTTTAAGAGAAAGAATGGTCCCAGAGTTGAAGTGGCTGGGCTGCCAAGGACCGGCTCGCACCGGCGCTCAGCCGTGCCGGCCATGCTGTTCCGCGGAAATTTCCTTCGGGAAGGAAAGCGCGCCAAGGTGAGCACGCCCTCCGACAAGGGACGGGCGTCCGAGGGACTCACGTCGTCATCCTGTGGAGCCTGGATCCTCAGGTGGTAGCCGAGCGGCAGGCGCCTGCCCTCTTGGTCAGGATTCGGTTTCCAGCTCAGAAGCACTTGCGCCAGACCGGTCACTTTGATGGTGAAATTGACGGGTGGGAGAAGTGAGACTGGCCGAGAGAAAAAACAGGTCGCACAGGTTCAGTCCAGAGGCAGCGCCTTTTAAAGTTGTAAAATATTTTGCGGCGCACTGTCCCGGCTATTATGGCTATTAGAATGTACAATACTGAAATAATTTTGGAGGAAGTTCCTTTAAAGCTGCTTTACAGTTCTTTTCTTTTAGTGATTCTAGAGAGAGGGGGAGGGAGGGAGGAAAGGAGGGAGAGAATCCTCAATGTGAGAGAGAAATATTGATCAGTTGCCTCTCAACCCCCCCGCCCCAACTGGGGACCAAACCTGCAACCCAGGCATGCGCCCTGACCGGGAATCGAACTGGCGACCTTTCGGTTTGTGGGACAATGCCCAGCCACCTGAACCACTCCAGCCAGGGCTATGGCTGCTTTTAACTCATTATCTTTTATTTTTTTATTTTGCCTAAGTATTTACCCATAACACCTACAGATTTTAATTGAAGTATGAATATTTTACTATATCTGTTTTTTTTACAATCATAGTTTTCAAACTGAGGGCCATTATCCATTGATTGGCTGGGATAATGTATCTGTGGCTAATAATGGTTTTTAATGACATAGAAGAAAATTGAATGGAAAACACCTCAAAGTACTGCCTCATGCACTGAATATTATATGATTTAAAGCCAAACAACTTTGTAGGCAAAACTACTTACATAGTCATTTCTGGAAAAAGATTTTTTTTTTAACTTTTCCTTAGTTAACCACTCTCTCACTTTACCTTCAAAAGAAAAGCTTTTATTTCAATTCCAGAATCAATGTTTGCTCATCTCAGAAGTTTCTAAACCACAGATGAGAAAAACAAAAGAAAAGAAAACCCCCCTGGGGATGGGACCAGCAGGTGGTACATCCCTCTCTCCCTGGGCGTATGTGAATAATCCCTTTTACATTTAAAAACATCAGGACCATGTTGCACCGCAGTCACAGTTGTGAAGCCTCCCTCGGCTCACCTCCCACGTGGTCAGGATGTCCCACTGCCCTTGAGTCTCCCGCAGCCTCTGTGGCCAGCCCGTCCCCACTCGGCACACGGGGGCTCCTAGGGTTCTGTCTGTGCATCAGGGTCGCCAGCAGCCCCCTGCGGCTATTTCCATCTAAGTGCACTTAAAAAAATGACATCGTGGTGGCCTTAGTTGCAGTCGCCATTGGCCATGGCCCCTGCATTGGGCAGTGCCGGCATGGCCCCCTGGCGTTGCTGGAGGGAGTCCCCTCGGACGACACAGGGTGGGGACCACACGACTCTGTCTCCACGCCAGACCCACAGACCAACTCGTCTCTGAGCCAAACACAGTGGCAGACCGTGGTCCTTGGGCCGTGTGGCCTCCCAGCCGCTCCCTTGCGGGAGAGACGTCCCCAAGTGGCCACCAGCTCCAGCCGCATCTGGGGGCTTTATTTTGTGGGGCCCCTGCACCCACACTGTGCAAACGATCTCCCTTTGCAGCACCGACCAGCCTCGCTCTCTCAGCACACGGCACGCTGGGAGAGTCTGTATTCTGATAAGGACGACCAGTCCACCCCTTTAAACAAACCCACATGTAATTCCCTAGCGGAGGGATCATGGAGCAGCAGCCAACGCTGGCTTCATTGTCATGTGCTTAGGTGTTGAAGAGACATGAGTGCGTGTCATAGATGGCACTCACCTTTGTCAGGAGGTCCGTCTGCTCGGAGGATCGCCACGGCCCCCCAGAGGATCAGCAACGTGGGCGCCATGTCCTCAAGTCCTACAGAAAACAGGAGAAGAAGAACCCAGGGCACATTTTTAGGAGAAACTGGCAGCTATTTTCTAAAGTAAAATGCAGTCATCTGGCCAATTAGCAAACAGCACTGCACGCTCCGTGACGCACTAGAAATGCAGATATGAGCAGATCTTGTCTAAGACGCAGAATGACATGTAAATGTCCATTGTCACCCACACTGACAGCTGCTCCGATACCAGTGTGTATGGGGCACAGCAGGAGCGGAGAGACTTCTGAATGGACCCCTACCGGTGCTCCGGTGGCCGGCACCGCCAGGGCGCAGCCAGGGACGGCGAAGCAAGCAGGAGCGGACACTGGTCCGAGGGAGCCCAGGGCGGCCCTGTGAACAGGAGCCTGCGAGGCGCGGTTCACCACGTGGAAAATGAACACCATTCTCGTTAATGAGAATTGAAAGACGGGCCCATGTAATAAGCAGCCGAAACCTAAAACAGCTTCAATGTGGGAAAGAGACGTCTGTGTCGGAGTCTGGAAGACACGGGCGACGCTTCAGGCTTTGGGGCAGCGGAGCGACCCAAGTGGGAGCAGACCCACCGGAGGGCCTGCAAACGCAGGTACGGGCCTGCAGGAAATGCAAACCCGTCACCACCTGCTTCAACCATTGGACGGTAAAGATGGACTGAGAGCGGAAACCCCTACACTGAAGTGTGAAAACATGGTGGAGTCACTTCCAGGTCCGGGAAGAGAGCTGAGGGTCTCTTGCTGGGACTTGCACGCTAGAAATCTTGAGTGTTTCCTCAGCACATTTGGAAAGGCGATTTTCAAAGGAACTAACTTTAAAGATCAAGCCGCATGCGTGGCTTCTGCCTGGTGGGCGGTGCCCCAGCTTCCCCAGATCAGCCCATCCAGCTATCCAGCCCCCGCCCCGGCCCCCACTGATCCTGATGGGGGGGGTCATATTACCCAATTTATAAGACTCATTTGCAAAGACCAAGCAGCTGGTGCAGAAGGAAACTCCGACTCCATCTTGGATCTTCCAACAGCAAAACCTATGTTCTGCACTCATTTAAGTGACTGCCATTTTCAGTCTAACATTTTAAGTGGTTTAGTGCTTCCCAGATATAATTCTGGTGGAACCACAGAAGCTACACGGCTAACTGGACACCTTCAGGAAATACCAAAAAGCACCTTTCTTCGTGATTACATCTTAACTTGCTACTTAGCTAACTCACTGCTCACTTGCCACTATCACTACTTAACTTACTAATGAAACTGGAAAACTGTCCCAACGTAGAAGACAGAAGCAGCGTATCAATTACTCGATTTCTTTTTAAAATAATTTAAGTATTGCTAATCAGAATTATGCCACTTTTGATTAAAAATATTCTTGCTTTTTTCTCTCTAACGATTGATTCTGTGCCGTGTAGAACAAGAATTCATAAATCAACAACGACCATGGCACTAAAGGCAGATATTTTAACATTTTTTAAGTTTTCAACAAGTGAGATTTTTAATAAAATAAAGGGAAGCATTAGTATTCACTAAGCCTGAGAAGCAAAGATGAAAAACCCGTAACAGACAATAACAAAGATAACTTCCTCTTTAAGTTAAGAAGGTGACGTTTTGAAATATCAGCGTTTCCTGAGGTGATACTATATGTGCTCTGTCTTTGCCCTAATTTTCATTAACAGGAGGAATTCTAGGTCAGAAAAAAAATGCAAAATTGGTTTTCCCTAGTGACTTTTACTGCCTGGCAAAGTAGGTACTTTGTTACCATCACTCTTGTAAAAATGATACATTTCTGTTTATTCTTGGCAATTAAATTGTTGAATTAAGTAGCGAGGCCGTCAAAACGCTCAGCGGGAAGAGAACTGAATGTGGAGAGAACCAAGCACTCTCCCCTGGAACCCATCATGTTTTCTTACTTCACAGTTGCTGAAAACAGACTATTTTCCAAATTTTATCATTCAGACTTTTTTGATGATTAATCTATTTTGCCATAGAACAATCTTATACCCCCCCCCCCACATGTCGTCATGATATTTTATCTTGGAAAATACATCGCCTTTGAAAGAAAGATGGCTGTCCCGTAGACACCACAGGACGCTCGCAGAGGAGACTAAACGCCACCGAGAGTGACAGCTCGGGGCGAGACGGATGCAGCCCACGCAGGGCTGGGTGTTGCTGGAGTTCAGCGACTGGCCGCACGTGTTCTATGCTTCTGTCCCCTCTCTGCTCCCTGAAAGCACCTTCAGCGTTTGCCCGTGGCCCCTCCGGAGTTGGGCCCCAGGCTGTGCTGGAAAAAATAACCCAAATGTCTTTGGGCACCTCTTCATAGATGTCAACTGGGCGACGTTTCACCGTGCAAGAATAGAGCTACTTCACCAGCTTAAAATTATATCGAAAGGACAATATGTTCAATTCACTCTCCTTCTCACAGCTGCCCCCTGAAATCCAGCAGACACCCATTAAATCGTTAAAATAAGGTTTGAATGGAGCCGAAGGGAGCAAACACAGGCCAGATACACGCTCCGTTTCTTAGACGGCGAGCTGCCAGCTCTGGTCACGGCCTACTGACTCGGTCAACAATTCCTCGAGTGCCCTCTGAGAACCGGGCTTCTGGCAGGTGTGAGATATGTTTTTCTGAGATTTGGGAGAAAATAGGAGCAGATCTCTTGCCCTACAGATGTTTCTAGAAGGTTGGGTAAAGTCTTGACAATTGGCAATGAATTTCCCTGATGTTCCTGAGAATCGTCAAATTCTACTGAAGTGCAGACCTATAAATACCGCCCCATCTTATTTATCTTTTTGGCTCATGTTCTGCCTGGGGCATTGGTTGTGGGACCAAAGGTGTCATCCCAGCACCGCTTTTAGGGTCTTTTTGAGTCAGCTGTGGTGACAGCGACCTCCAGACTGTACCTCCGGGCACAGGAATCGAAAAGCAGCTCAGAGGATTCACGCTCTGCTAGGCCCTTCAGTGCGAAGCATTTACTCGAACTTCCTCATTTCTTCCTGCACAGTGGAATCAGCAATAAACTGTATCTCTCGGGGGCGGCGGTGGGGGCTGGGGAGGATGAAGAACACACGAGGAAGCCAAGGTATAAAGCGGAAAGGACACTAACAAACTCCATACCGCACACTCCAAAAAACAGCCACGAATAATGAGGTCCGTGTATAATGCATGCAGTTTTTTTTTTGCTACTACTTGACTTCTGATTAATTTTCAGAAATACCCTTAAAATACAACCCCTGGGTGCAAATTCTTGCCAGAGGCGTAAACACACTTCGGCCGAGGCAGAGAGGAGGCTGCCCCCCTGTGTACTGGGGACGGGGAGGGAGGGCTCTGCTGCCGTCTCCCGGGGCTCAGACGTCTCCAGTCTCATTGCCACCCCGCATCCACGCTCCCCTCTCCCGAACACACCTGTCTCTAGGGGTCCTCCGACAGCACGCGGTAGTGGACGGTCAGCACCATGTCCGGCATGTCCTTGCCCGCGGTGTGGCTGCAGCTCAGCACCCGGTGCAGCATGAAACACAGGGCCGACCCTGAACAGAGACCAGGCAAATTAGTGCACGCTCCTCACCAGGACAAGCGTGTGGGGTGACACCCAGCTTGGGGACAAGCGAGGTCAGAGCTCGGCAGACTCTGCGCAGGGAGTAAACCCCATCTGCTTGTACGCGATGTGATACGCTTGGCCCTCACCTGCAAATGTCCCCACGCGGCCTTTCGAGTCATGAAGACAAATGAGGTGGTTGATTTCCCAAACTTTATCATGTTTTGAAATGACCAACTTTTAACATATAGCTGCATACATTAATGTATTTTTCGATAACTATGAAATGGGGCATGTTCCTTCACATGAAATAGAAGTTCTATCAGGTAATAAAATTCTCAGCATGATAGTTTATTGAATTGAAGATCCAATACATCAATCAGTATGCCTATAAAAGCAGCCCGTTCAGGTGTTTATGAATTTTGGGCTCGTAGAGTATTAAGAGATTGTGATTTCTCCCTTTCTGTCTTTTTCCTTCTTTCTCATTTCATCCATTTCTTCTGTATACACAGAAACATGTTTACGTTGCTTTGGGCAGATAATTAAGTCAGTAAACTTAACACCGAGTGAGATCTTTCAGCAAATTTTTCTACCTTTCATACAAAATCAGACAATGCCAAGACTTCCAGACTGCCGCCCCGCCCCCATCCCGAGAGCAACAAAAGCCGGAGCGGCTTCGGTTCTGTGCTGTGCCACCTTCTTCTTGTGGTACTTTCTTAATTTGTAGCTTTCCTAGTTAACTCTGAAACTTCCTCACCGAGATGTTCCATTGTGTGCTACACGCTCTTCTCTAAACTCATGTGCTTTTTAAGAAATCTTGGCAGACACTATACTCTCATTTTAGCCCCCAGAGAGTCTGGAACGGTGGGACAGGAGCCTCCTCCACCAGCCTGCACAAAGCTGCAGGTGTGATTTCCATGTGACTCACCTTGCACGGATTTGCACGCCTCAGCCGGTCCGCAGAACACAATGCCGGCTCAGCAGCCACGTCACCAGCCTGGTGTGCCTTTTATAGCACCATTATTGTCAGCTCTGTCCCGACAAATACTCGTGGGTTTTATTTCCCCTTTTGCTTTAAAAGCTGGCCATATATTCACAAATCGTGACTTCTCACTTTTCCCCCCCTTCCCCCATGCCAAGGGATTACTTGGAGGGAGCCCAGGGCCTGGTTACAGAGCGAGGCCGGGCTCCCTGTGCCTCGCAACCGCCCGGACCCCACTTACGGAGCAGGGTGGCAGCGTGCCTCCGGAGCAGCCGCAGGGCACTGACCATGAACCTTATCTCGGGGCACGTTTTGACTTAGAGGCAGTTCTTCTTCATGGTTACATCATCGCAGCTGTGATGGGGAAAACGGGCTGGCCGCTTCCTTCACGATGGGCTGGCACCGGGGCTCCGGCAAGCACCGCTGGGGAGCACGAGCCAGCCAGCGTGACGGCTGGGCCCCCGCCCAGCACCAGGGCTCCCCGCCTGTCCCCCTGTCTGGGGGGGATGAAGGGCAGCCTCTGCAGCCTGGACTTGTCCCGGATGTACGGTGACAGTGGCCACAGGGGGCTTCGGCCCACCCAAGGACCTTCCCTCCTGTTCCAGACGGATCCCCTCTGCTGCCCTCGGTATGTTTCAATTTAAGTAGACCTGGCTGGGTTTTCCTGTCCTTTGCCCTGTTTCTGTCTGGGGAATTTCAAGGGGATGGACTAGCAAAGCTGATTCATCAAATTACGGGGCCTGGGTGCAAGTGGACGAGGATGAGCCTGGCGGATGAAGCCTCTGAGGCAGGTAGGGGCCGCTGCTTGTAGAAAGGGCTCCCCAGCCTCAGCCCAGGGTGGAGCAATAATGCCCCTCCTCCAGTGCTGAGAAGTGGGAGCGGGGGACCCAGGTGCCCTGCGAGCAGACGCAGAGGGCATGTTGCCAGGTGGGATCGGGGATCCTGTTTGCAAGATGGCAAACCGTGGGCACCCTGGACGGGGCTTCCTGAAAGGCTGAGCATGCGTCCTGCGCATGTGCTGGGCTTCCCAAGGTGACCGGTTTCACAGTTGCCAAAAGGAAGCCCAACCCGCCGTGCCTGGGTGCCCTGAAAAGGTGAGGCTCCTTGGGGAAAGGGAACGTGAAAGGAGGAGCGGGGAGAGCCGCGATTGGCTGCCAGGCATCCGGAAAAGTGTAGATATGGTGTCAGCCACCTGGCCTCCTCGTCAAGGTCCCACACATCTAATTTTAGATGTCACATATTGGTTACTGCAGAAGCCTTAAAAATAGGTTTTGATCATGTGAGGGCGGCGAAGAGGCCGGCGCTGTCCCACGTTCCCTGACTCGGCAGGGGTTTGCCGAGGCCACCGCCCTGGGCCCGGGACTGCCACGGACGCAAGGAGAGACCTGGCTTTGCTCCTCCACGCAGAGGGCACGTGGCACTTCATCGACAGCACCGGGGTCGGGAGGAACGTGGGCACTCTGTCCCCACGCCCTATTTCCGCAGGAGCACAAAGGAAAACAAGAATTGTGGCTTGGTAGATGGTATTTTGTGTGTGTGTGTGTGTGTGTGGCGGCTATTTTCTTCTTCCAAATAAACTGTAAATGTCCAAAGGCAGCTTTGGAACAAACTGCAAGAATTCACACACACACACACACACACACACACACACACACACAAAATGGTTTTCTACAAAGAGAAATCAGATGTGACTTGTGTCTCTTAAGAAGCGAAGCAATCTGGGTTTGGCTGAATCACACGGATGGAAATGTGAGCGGGGATGATGTGCAGATCCGGACGTGGTGCATCCGCCTGGACCTCGGGGCAAGGAGCCCCTGCAGGTCTGTGCTCCTAGAAATCCACTCCGCGGGGGCGATGTGAAACGCAGACCAAAGTTTATGCGAGAGAGGAGAGGGCGTGAGTTCACTGTATGTTCACCTGTAACAGTAAAAGTGGCATGAGTGTGGTTAAGGGAAGTGTATAATTTAAAGGTTTGAATATGTGGATAATAAGTGTTTATCAATAGCTTTAAAACACAGGATATTATGGGAAAATGTTACGTGAAAACAGGAGTCTCTATATGTAGTTTTTTCATAATCTCATTTTTTCTATCCAATGGCCAAACCGATCGGCCTGGCTGTGTCTAAGCAGCAGGTGTATGAGTTCACTACTGCCACAGAACAACCAAGCCCAAGCACCGAGTGGTAAACAGTGACAAGCGTTTCTGCCTTGCGCAAGAGTCTGAGTTTTGACTGAGGCTCCGGCTAAACCTGGCTGGGCTCCAGACCACAGGCCAGGTTCAGGTTCATTCCCAGTGTCTGCCATCCATTCATTTGGAACCAGCGGCTCTGCAGGGCCTAACTGTTCTCGGGAATCCACCGGCTCAGCAAGCTCAGCCCAGCTGCTTTGTAACCTTTGCCATTGCCTAGCTGGGGAAACACGGATTCTGTAACTGCCACTGTGTTTTAAAAGAAACGATCTAACAAGTACTAAACAGGGACTAAACAATTTATTTGGCTGGTGGGGGTGGGGTTCCTCTTAAGAAACTTAAAATTATTACAGATTAAGCCTGAACATCATCTTCTGCGGGAAGATCTCTCCCCCCGCCCGCCCCCGCTCCATCCTTTCCTGTCCTCACTGCACTGCAGCATGAACTTGTCTTCATTTCATTTTCGTCCCGTCCTGAACATTGTGTCTATCTCCGTGGCCCCCACTAGATGTGAGCGCGGGTCTTCATTTCACTCAGCGTGGCTTCGTCAGAGCCCACGGGACGACGCGGTTGGAAGGCGGAAGACGCATTTGGGGTACTGATGGGGAATTCCACGCGCACCCGGATCTGAAGGAGCGACCTGGGGGCAGACCACCCACCCGGAGGAATCCAGTTTGACCCCTTGTGGTCCTGACCCGGGGATGCTGACAAGCTGCAATTATGAAGGTGATTATTTATTCTGTCTTTACCCCTGGGCCGCGGTTCTTGTAACTATTATTGAAGTCCCATCTTTTAAAATTAATGACCGAGTATGAAATTTCAGAACAGCGAGAATTGACTTGTCCATGCATTTCCTCGTTGAAATGTAAAGTAAGATCGCACTTGCATGCACGATCCCCGGGCACCGAGAAACGCCGCTGCCCTGCCTGTGCTGGGAAGCGTCTCACGGGGCCTCTCGGAGATTTCAGGCTGTAGTTGGCGCCCAGGAAACTTTTATGAGAGCAAAGCGAGTGAAGGGCTTTCTCTTCAAACAGGCACTTTTTGTTGTTTCAAACAAAGAGCACATTCTTGAAACAGGACACGATCTTTTAAACAAATTAGTCTCACGAAGAACAAAAACAGGGCGGGGTGCGGGTGTCCGAGGACAGGCCTCCGCCCTCCACATGTGCGGGACACTAAAATTAGGTCACACGTACGTCCCTGCCTGACTCGTCTGAACGCTGCCGCGTGTCCCCGGGAGGCCTGACACCAGCTCTCTTGCTTCGTCATCTCCTTTCGTGGAGCCTGTTCCTCCTCCCTTCTCTGCCCTGTTTGCAGAAGCTGCGGGGAGCAGCGGTGTGTCAGGGCCGAGGATGCTGGAGGCTCCGGGATGACGTCCTGGCAGGAGGCTGGGCCCTGGGTCTGAAGGAGGCACTGTTTTTACCTGCAATCAAACCACCTGCCGAAACCCCGGCCGCGAACACGCATGGAGAAACTACTATGCATTGAGGTGGGCGTAGCTGATGTCCCACCTGGCCGATTGGTTGTTTTGTAAATCACAGTCCCTGGTGTCCACGTGTCTCCTCCCTCCCACCCTGCCCCATCATTAAAGCACAGCCTTGGGGGCCACAGCAGTTGGATCGTGGCCCCCAGATTCGCAGAGCCCCTGAACATGTCTCCGTGGCTGTGATTAAGTCGAAGATCCCACTATGGAAAGATGATCCAGGGGGATCAGGGAGGAGGGGGGGCGTGAGGAGACTTTGAAGGTGGAGGAAGGACGTTCTAGAAGCTGGAAAAGACAAACCAAAGGACGGACTCTCCCCAGGTGCCTGCAGAAGGACGCAGGCCTGTGGACCCACGAGAGACTTCCGACCTCCCGCACCGTGAGATGGCGGACGGGAAGCCACGCGCCACGGCTGTCCTGCTGGGTTCCATGCTGCCACCAGGCCAAGGGCAGGAGACACAAAGGGACGCCCTCCCTGCCTCCGTATTACCATGAACATGAAATCCGAATGTCTCACGTGGCACGCTGGCCCTGCAGGACGCTCCCTGCCCTTCTCTGGCGTCAGCCATGGGCAGTGGAGGTGTGAGTCGGAATGTCAGGGCGTCCGTCAGTCCTGCTGCCATGCTGCTGCCTGCGTGGCCTTAGACAAACTGGCCTCCCTGTGCCTCAGTTTCCTCGTTGGCACAGTGCCTCCCTGTGTTTGCAAGGACCAAGGAGTTCCTACAATGCCTGGCTCCGCTCTGGGTGCCCGGGGCTTGTTAGGAGCGGCCGGTCCCGTGAGTTTTCATGGCACGCAGCAGACACCAGGCAAACCCCTGCCGAAGGGACAGGTGGACAGGATGGGTGGACGGAATGGTGCTACAGCCATCGCTGCAGGGCACAGGCTGGCACCTCTCTCTCTGGCTTGCAGGAGCGAATCGGCTTCAAAGGAGCGCAACCAAAACTCAGATGAACAGAGAGACGACTGAACATTTTCAGGGGCCACGTTTTGGCCACGAGATGCATATAAACACCGACACCCAAGGGCTTATTCACCATGAAGAAGGACGAAAGCCGTCCGCTCCTGAGGGACTCGTCGGCTGGCCCCGAGGAAGGGCCCGGTCAGCAGCGAGCAGCTTCCAAACCAGCGCCGTGACCGGTCAGGCCTACGGCAGGCGCACATGGAGCATGTCCACGTGTGTTTCCAACCTGGGTTTATCTCATTTTCCTGACTGCCCTCTCTCATAACATGTGACCTTCTAACTTCAGAATGGCACCGGGGCTGTGGGGTTTCCACGGCAGAGTGGACACCCGCCCGGCCCGAATGGCATTTCTGTTCACGGTATTATTTACCTCCGGGCACGGGGTCTGCACGGAAAATACCGGGTCGGCCAAAAAGTTTGCTTAGTTTTTTTCATGTGATGGCTCCGGCAGAGCGTGGTTGTCTTTAACTTCATTCGAAAAAATTTCGTTAGGTTGTATTGTGACAGCTGTCATATCGGCGTGCATTAAAAAAAACCTTATCAAAACTGGCGAGTTTGCAGTCAGTTGTGCCCGACGGGGGGTCAAACCCACAACCTTGGCATACCGGGATGACGCTCTAGCCAACCGAGCTGCCTGGCCAGGAGTAGAATATATATTAAAAAAAAATTTTCATGTTCTAGTTGTCTTTTGGTGATGTCTAGAAAAATATTTTAGGTTTGTTGAGGTACGATTTACATGCGGGAAAGTTCACCCTTTTTAGGTGCAGTTCTATGGGTTTGACAAGCAGACACGCTAGCGTCATAACCTCCGCGTCAAGGTTAGAAGATTCCATCACGTCCCCAGGGCCCCCACACCTCTGTGTGGGCACCGCTCAGCCGCCGCCAGTCCCTGCCAACAACTGGCCACTTCTGCCTCTCCCGTCCCGCCTGTCCCGGGAGGTGGCGTGAATACAACTGTTCTGTGTGTAGCCCCTCCGGTCTGGCTCTCGCAACTTGAGCGCAGACATGCGTTTGCCCGTACTGTAGTTCTCATCTTTCCGGTGCGGAGCCACGTTCTGTTGTCTGAATGCACCGCAGTTCACTTACCCTTTCACTGATTGGAGGGAATCTGGTTTGTTTCCAGATGTTTGGATGGTTATCAGTAAAGCTGTTACAACCATTCACATACATTTTTTTCATGTGAACATACTTTTATTTCTCTCGGGTAAATACTGGGTTGGCCAAAAAGTTTAATTTTTCCTGTAAAATGAAAGACACATTTTTCACTTTCACCCGTAGTTTTATGGATTTTGATATTTGGAGTATGTCTGTCTCCTGTGTGGTAGAATGTAGCTTGTTCTCAATTGACATCTTGATTGGATGGCTGGAGACTTCAACTGCCGTACCGACCCCGGAGTGCCGTCCAGCAAGAAAGCCCCAGCAGGAAACTCTGCAAACCACGCTGACACGTTCGACCAGTCACAGCACCTTCTCTACACACTGCCCTAGTCTTTTTTTGCATTTCAGTTGCATGTTTTACTTTTCCTGAAATAATAAAGCATGATATGCTAAAACTGTTGCTTCTTTTCTTCCATCTGCAATATTAAAATTGCTACACAAAAATTCAACAATTTTGATTTTTTTAAAAATGCATGCTGATATGACAGCGGTCACAACACAGTCTAACAGAATTGTCCTGAGTGAAGTTAAGAGACAATTCAGTGCTACAAGGACCATCTTACGGAAAAACAAACACACACACCTTTTGGCCAACCCAATAGTTTGGTGTCTTTGGATAAGTACCCAGAAGTGGAATTACTGAATTGTGTGAAAGCTCTACTTTTTAGAAAAAGATTTTATATATTTATTTTTAGAGAGAGGAGAAGAGAGCGAGAAAGAGAGGGAGAGAAACAGTAGTGTGTGGTTGTCTCTCACTGCGCCCCACCCCCATGGGGAAATCTGGCCTGCAACCCAGGCCTGTGCCCTGACTGGGAACCCAACTGGAGACTCTTTGGTTCACAGGTGAGCCCTCAATCCACTGAGCCACCCCAGCCGGGGCTGAAAGCTCTATTTTTAATTTTTGGACGATTCTCCACACTGTTTTCCACAGTGGCTACAACCCCACCTGTAGTGCACAGGGTGCCCTTTGCGCCACATCCTCGCCCCCACCAGCTTTTTCTATTAGTATTAATAAGTATGTAATCAGCCTAATGACTGATGATGTTGAATATTCTTACATATGCTTGATTACCAACCAGTTAGTTGCTTTTGTTACATTTATTCCTACATTATATTCTATGTCTATATATCTCTACATAATTTTAGTTACTAGAATTTATAACTATTTGCTGCTACTATATAAACATACAGTTGATTTTTATATATTAACCTTGAATCCTATGACCTTGCTAAATTCACTTCTGAGTTCAAACAGTTGTTTGATTCCTGTGATTTCTATGTACACCACTGTCATGTAAAACACAGACGCTTTAGCTTCCTCCCCAATTGTTGCACCTACTTTTTTTCCAGCCTTGTGTTAACCGTTCCGAACTATACACAAGAAGTAGTGGGGGGGGGGGCACCCTTGTATTACTGCTGATGTTGGGGGAAAAGTCCATATTTTACCACTGAGTATATTAGCTACACATTTTTATAGATGCTTTTTACCGAATCGAGGAATTCCTCTCATCTTAATTTCCTGAGAGTTTTCATTGGGAACTGGTGTTGGATTTTGAGTGATTTTCTTTTGCATCTATTGGGATGATGACAGAGTTTGCCCTCTTTGGTCTATTAATATGGTGAATAACATTGATTGGTTTTCAAATGTTAAATCCATCTTGCATTCTTAAAATGAACTCAACTTGATTAACCCGACTTGCTGGATTCAACTTGCTACTATTTTGCTAAAGATACTTGTTTTTATGTTCGTGTGGATATTGCTCTGTACATTTTTGATAATACTTATTTCAGTGTTGTAATCAGTCTCATGCTGACCTCAAATGAGAGGAAACACGTGCCCTCTTCTACTCTCTGAACAAAAATTGTGCAAGATTGGTGTTATTTCTTCCTTAAGTGGTTGATAAATTTGACCACTGAAACCATCTGGGCCTGGAATTATCTTTGTGGGAAGTTTGTGGAACAAAATTCAATTTCTTTAACAGTAAAGAGCTATTCGGGCTTTAAAATTCCAGCTTGCTTGTTTTGAACAGTTGCATTTTTCTAAGAATTTGTGCATTTCACCTACAATGTCGAATTGGTTGGTGTAAAACTGTCCACACTCTCTCCCTTTATTCTGTCAATATCTGTGCTGAGAGACTCTTTGACAATCAATCCTCTGTATCTTCCTTGGTCAGTCTAGTTGGGATAGGAGCAGGATATATGTCCCCTTCACTGGAATCAATGCTGTGTCTCTGTGCCAATTCTCAAAATGGGACACTGAACACACCTGAAGACAAGAGGTCAATCATCGGAAACCACAGAAATCCCGTGGCACACAGACTTTTTAGGAAAATTTTAGAGAAATTAGGTAAAGTTTTATTGAAACGACTTTAAAAACATTAACACATATACCCTGGCTGGTGTAGCTCAGTGGATTGAGCGCCAGCTGGGAACCAAAGGGTCCCGATTCAATTCCCAGTCAGGGCACATGCCTGGGTTGCAGGCCGGGTCCCCAGTGAGGGCCATGTGAGAGGCAACCATACATTGCTGTTTCTCTCCCTGTCTCCCTCCCTTCCCCTCTCTCTAAAAATAAATAAAGTCTTAAAAAAAAAAAAACTTAAAAACATTAACACATAGACTTTGCAAGACGCGGAGCTCATTTATTTCTTTAGATAATTGGAACAATGTCTTGGAAGCTTCCCACTTGAAGGATTTAGGGTTGTACTCCCACTCCCTTGCCACTTTCTCACCGTTGTCTGCTTCGGAAAAAAAATGAGAGCGCTGAGTCAAGGGCAAGTTCTTCACTCTACATCTGCGAAACCCGCAGGCCAGGAAAGGGAATGGTTTCACAAACCAGGTGGGAACGGGAAATAGGCCCGGTAATTTCAAGGGATTGGAGAGCGAGTGCGTCTTGAACACTTTGCCTCCGTTTTGACGCTGGGTCTTCGGCTGCGATCACTTTAAAAACTGCGTTCCTCCCGTGCAGAGTCCAGTGCGACTCCGGGAGCGGGCAAATGCACGCTAGCATTGACGGAGCAGTGGTAAATGCCGGGAGGTGGGAAGAGTCGCATCTCACAGCAGACAACAGCGTGACGCAGGCAGGCCACGCGGGCGGGCGGCCGACCATCTCCGAGTCCAGAGGCGCGGAGACGCGTAACTGAGACAGAATCTCCCCGGTGCGCGTGCGCGCACGCGAGCCTCGGCGTCAGGGAGCCCGCCAAGCCCCACCCATTTCCTTCTGGCACTTCCTATTGGCTGTCAGTCGGCGCCCGTGAGTGACGTCACGAAGGCCGCCGCCCGGAAGTGCATCCAGGGCAACGTCGGCGGCGGGGCGGGTGAGTGCGAGGGGAGCGCGCGCGGCCGGGAGGGGGCGCTGGCGGGGGGGGGCGGTGGGAGCGGACCCGGTTGCGGCCTGCCATCCGGGCCCTTGCCGGCCCTTGCGCGGGGTCAGTCCTCGGGACTGACGGCCCAGGGTAGCGACAGACTCGTCCGCCCTGGGACCCGGAACCCGACGGAGCGTGCCGGGCGTCCCAGACACCTTCCGCCCCGCGCGCGGCTGGGCTCCCGAGGTCTCGCTGAGCCTCTCCGTTCGGCACCTGGTGCGGAGACGCCCCTTCGGGGACGGTCCCCGCGGATTGTCCGAGGGGAGGCGGAGGAGGCCGAGCGTTGTCCTGCGGTGGGCTGGGACGGTCCCTGGTGCCGGACGGGCAGCGCCGCTCCCGACACCTCCTTTCCACCGACAGGAGCGGTTCTCCGGCCGTTCGCGCTGCAGCAGCCGCCGGAGGCCACCTGGCGTGGGAAACGCCGCGCTGCTGGCGAGCCGTGGGCAGGGTGGGAACGAGGAACTTCCCGGCCGGCAGCACACTCACCTGGTTCACGAGGCCTAGGAAGCCCCCTGGGCCAGAAATGTCAGGTGGGGTGGGGAGCGAGGCTGACGTGCCCTGGCTGACCCCTGGGAGAACAGCTGTCCCTGGGAGGCCGAGTCACTGAGCCGGAGGCCGCCTTCGGAGGGTCTGGTGATGGTGAGCGGACCTCTGGGAGCCCAGGCCCTGCCTCGGGAGCCCCCCGGAACGTAGCCCTCCGACTGGCCCGTTCCCCAAGAGGGAAAGTCGCCCGGGCAATACAGACAATTGCGGTGCGCCCCTTTCTTTCCCGCCACTTTTAAGTCCCGACTCTGTGCGCTCACATCTGTGTCGCAGATGCTCAGGTGCCTGCGCCACTGGTGGCTGAGCGGTGGCTCGGCTGTACTGCGCCTGCTGGAGCGACGGCACCTGTTCACCATGAAGCTGCAGTCCCCGGAGTTCCAGTCCCTGTTCACGGAAGGGCTGAAGGGCCTCACGGGTGAGACTCCGCTGCTTTCTGCTTCTGAAGCCTGGGCACCTGGGGCAGGAGGTGGGTCGCGCGGGGTTGTTTACGAGCGAGGCCTGCCCTGATACCGGCAATCCAGACCTATAGCCAAATTCCAGGAAGAGGCAAGAAGTGATCGGTAGGAAGTGTGCTGTTCTCTGTGTGCTAAGTGCTTCCAACCAGTGTTGGGCCGCTACCTTAGGGAGCAGGTACTAGGTTTCCCCCGCAGGAGGGTGAGGCTGTGAAAGGCACCACCAGCGTTCACACAAGAACACCTGCGGAGCTGGGTTCTGGCTCACATGGCCTATCCCTCCCCTGGGCTCGGGTGCCTTCTAGAACTCGAAGGCCAGGAGAGACCGGCATCCCCTGGCCAGGGTGCATGCAGACCTTACCGGGAAGCAGCCCCATCCGCTCCCCAGCCTGTGCCCCTTACGTTGTCCTCAGGGTCCCTGCTGCTCTTGCTGGAGCAGCCACCCAGTTGCCTGTCAAAGCCAGTGGCGTTTGGTGGCACCTTCAGCAGCATGCTAGGTGTTCGTATGAGACGTGACCTAGACCGTGCGGTGCAGCCCTGTTTCCCATCAGGCCCACCGGGGGGCTTTGGGAGCATCCGGTGCCGGGCCCCGCCTGGCCGCCTGCACTGAAGTCTCTGGGGGGAGACGGGCAGCTGGAGAGTTTGAAGGAAACTGCTCCATTCCTCCCGATGCCAAGAAGGTGGGGGAGCTGCTGCTTTAGGACGACTCTGCTGGGTTAGCCTGTCCCTAGAGCTGCTCTCCTGTTCTTGAAATCGGATGACTTTTTAGGTCGGTGTGAAATCGTGCTGCTTTTACAGTTCTGAAGTCCCCTGTCCTCCCCCAGAGGCACGCACAGACGCCCTTCTCTGTGGTGTCACAATATTGGGACTGCGAGTTTCATGGCAGGAGTTGTGCGTTTCCAAAGGGCGAAGCAGCATGGTGACTCCAGTGCTTTGAGTGCGGGACCTCGTTCCCGTCCCCCCGCCCCGTGAGTGCACTGGGCGACTTTGACCTCACAGGCGGGGCGCAGTGGGGCCGGCCTGAGGGTCCCGCCGC
The DNA here is from genome assembly GCA_004026765.1 of Micronycteris hirsuta. Lineage (NCBI taxonomy): Eukaryota > Metazoa > Chordata > Mammalia > Chiroptera > Phyllostomidae > Micronycteris > Micronycteris hirsuta. The sequence goes on along the minus strand of PVJI01005052.1, from coordinate 74,698 downwards.
GGTTACCTGTGCGTTCAGCGGCCACCATTCATCCTGTGAGACCAGGTTCACGTGGAAGGAAACACATCTCGCTCTGCGTTCTGTTTCTTAGACCCTGTTCAGTTCGGAGATGACACAGGCGTTCCTGGGTCAGGGGCCTGGAGGTGCAGGACTGTCTGTGAGCTCCGGGCCTCACGCAGGGAAGAACTCACACTCGAGCCAGCAAAGTTCAGAGTGAAGGAGTTCATCGGGGAAGCAGATGGGGAGCTGCTGCTTCTCCCAGCCAGGCTCGTTCATCCAGGGGTAGGGCGTCCAGTTAGGGGCGGGGCGTTCAGGACTTTCCAGGACGGGGTGGAGACTTCTCAGGAGAGCTCCAAGGCGTTTCCTGGCCTGTTACGGGCTCTCCCGGGCCAGTCGGCTGCTCAGGTGTGTGGATCAGCTGCTAAGGAGGCCAGGGGTCGGCTAGGTGAGAGTAGGCCCCTTGCTGGATCCAGCTGGTCTCTGCAGGTTCTAAGCCAGGTGTGTCCCACCTGCGGCCCACGTGCTGCACGCGCCCAGGATGGCTGTGGATGCGGCCCAACACAAACTCGTAAATTCACTTCAAACGTTATGAGACTTTTTTGGTGATTACGTGTCGCAGTGCATTTACTGTGTGACCCAAGACAACTCTTTTCCTTCCAGAGCGGCGCAGTGACGCTGTGAATCTGGGGGGGGGGTGGGTCTTCCTGGGCAGTTTCTGTAGCTGTCATCAGTTGCCGTTGTTCTGCCACATACCCCATCGCAAGGAAAGGAAATCTTTGAAAAATATTCTTTCCAGTAAAGCCCCGTTTTTATTAAGCTAGCATACCGCAGTTCAGCATCCCTGTGAGCCCAGCTTGCAGGAAGGTATGAGGGGTTCTGCCTGAGAAGTGGGGAGACAGGCGATTCTGGTGTTGGTTAGGACAAGTAAGGACAGGCTGGTCCTGTGGCTTAGAGTAAAATCCCTGACCGCCCCCCGGCCCCCTGACCAGGGGCTTCCCTGTGTGGCGCAGGTGGGCTTCCACGGAGGCCTTCGAGTCCCTCCTGCGGGCCACGGGGGACACTGCCTGGGGGGGGGGGCGCCACTGCCGGCCCTCGCAGGCTGGACAGCCACGCCCCCCGCCTGTTTAAAGAAACACGTGGACATGAAAGTGTCTTTCTCATCAGAATTATTTGTCAAGGAAAACCATGAGCTGCGGATAGCAGGCGGTGCCGTGCGGGACCTGCTGAACGGGGTGACGCCGCAGGACGTGGACTTCGCCACCACCGCCACCCCCGAGCAGATGAAGGGGCTGCTCCAGGCGGCCGGTGTCCGCATGGTCAACAACAAGGGGGAGAAGCACGGCACCATCACGGCCAGGGTGAGTGGCCCCGGCGGTCACCACGCCGCCTTTCCAGGGTGCGGCAGCTCGCACCCCTGTTCCTAGGTAAAATGGCAGTGAGGAGCAAAAGCCCCTAAGCGGCAGCTTCTGTCAGCTCCTCTTCCTGCCCGTTCCCCAGAATGCCTGCCTGCTCCCCAGAACGCTCCCTGGAACGCCTGCCCATGCCAGGGCTGCTTTCCTGTCGATTTCCCGTTTTCAGACCCTATCTGTTGCCGGGCCTCTGGCCAGCCTCACCCGGATGGTCCGGGCCTGCCGCCCGCTGCCTCCTGAGGCCCCGTGCCGCTCCCGCCGGGCCACCTCCTCTGCCTCCTCCCCGGTGCCGCCCTCGTTCTAACACCAAACCCGAGGCAGCCGCCTGTCGGACGCGGTGTCCTTCCCCTTGCGTGGGGCTAAGCACCTGCTGCGGTGGCTGTGGGGGCAGAGCGGGGACCCGTCCCCTGGAGCCCACGAAGGCAGCCCCGGCTCAGCTCAGTTGGGCTCTGCTCCCTGAGACCTGGCGGCTGGCCCTTCCGGGAGCTTCCTGACCGTGTCCCACTGGTGTGTTCAGCGCCAGGAGGGCCCTGCTTTGCATCCGTTTCTCATGCTCCTCCTGGCTCTGCCCCTCGTGAAATGTCTTCTCGCTGGGAATGTTGGGTGGGAACCACAGGGACGGACCTGCTTTCACCTTTCATCCCCTCTTTTATGCATCCATCTCTTTCCTTCCTGTGGGGTCGCCTTAACCTGCCCACCCAGGTGTTCTCTTCCGTCCGCATGCTCTGCTCTTTGCGAAGCGCACGGGTGTCTTTCCTGGAGTGTTCGGAAAGCCCCCGCTGTCTTCCTTCCCCCCGGACGCCAGGTGGAGCTACCTGGACAGTGTTCCTTCGCGCTCTTTCTGTCTTTCCTCCGGCTTCCTGGGCTCTGCTCGTGTCTGGGCTTCAGTGTTCGTGCCGCAAGCGACCGGCGAGCTCCGCTGTCGTGTGTGGGCAGTGCCGCCCGCAGGCTGGGGTCTGGCGTCGCTGCCGTGGGCCTTGTTGCTGGGAGAGGTCGCGGGAGTCCCCCGGGGGATTCGGGTTAGCGCAGGCCTGCTGATTAGCGTTTTGAAGACCTCGTGGGGAACAGGCTGGGGTTGGGCACATTGGTTTTTTTTTACTCCATCTTGTTTTCAGCATGGTGTTCACACCCATGAGCCTCTGCGTCTGCCACCCCAAGCTGGGGCTGTTTTTAGGTCGGCCTTTCTGGTGGCTCCTACCCGGTCCTGTGGGTGAGGGGACATCCTGGGAGTCTGTTTTCTGTGAGGACTCTGCCTTCACGTCCCCCACCCCACCCTCACTGCTTGCCTGCAGAGGGAATGGGCACCCCAGGTCCCGAGTTCTGGGATTCGGTGGTGAGGACCCGCTGGTTTCCACGGAAGCACGTGTTCAGGATGGACAGGAGTTCTGGAACACACTTCCGGGCTGGTCCGTGGCTCTCAGGCCCTCTGCAGAGGCTCCCAACTCCTGCTGGGCCTGGAGACCCTCTGCCGTTGACCCCTGGTGCCAGTGTGTGCCGCTTGCCGGGTGCACTGCCCCTCACCCGCGCCCCTCTCTTTCCACCGTGCTGGCGGCCGTCGCTCGTCCTCACAGGCACCTGTGTGCACGGCCGGCCCTGCGTGTCACAGCCTGCACGTCACGGCTCAGCACGTGCCACCTCAAGGAGCCGCGCCACTTCTCGCAGCTGCAGGCCGTGCCCTGCTCTGCGGTGGACGCTCCGTGAACCGAGGCTCAGCCCTGCCGCCGACGCGGGGTCTGCGGAGCGGAGTGGCCCAGGGCAGCCCGATGGGAAGGGCGGAGTCGAGCCCTCGCTGTTGAAGGCTCCTCCCTGCCGCCCCTCACTCCTCCGGGCCGTTCTGTAGGTCAGACCCACCCTCCAGCAGGGAAGGGTTTGTGATGGTTAGAAGGTACGCTCTGGCTCTGTCCCTGATCATCGGGGTGCCCCCCTGTCTCAAGGCCACGCACGCGTTGATTCGAAACGGGAGGAAGGAAGTCCCAGACGCGCGGGTCTTTTCCGTCCTTCCAGGGACACCGAAAACTCATGTTTAAAAACATAATTAATTCCAGCTTCACAACGAGAACTTTGAGATCACCACACTGCGCATCGACGTGGTCACCGACGGGAGACACGCCGAGGTGGAGTTCACGACCGACTGGCAGAAGGACGCCGAGCGCAGGGACCTGACCATCAACTCCATGTTTCTGGGTAACGCGCGGCGGCGGGGCCGTCCTGCGGGGGAGCCGCGTGCGGGGCGGGGCCTGGGCCCCAGACCCCGGTTCATGAAACGTCACTCGGCGGCGGAGACGTGAGGACGTTAGCGCTGGCTCCCTGTAGGGGTCGCTGTGGGGGTCACCGCTGTCGATGAGTTCAGTCCTCGGAGTCCGTGTCCGCTTTAGCCGTTGCACCCGGACGTGTCGCTGAATGTCAGTGCTCACACTGACACGTGCAGTCCCGTGCAGCCCTCACACCCCCACGTGGCGCTCTCATGCCCCCCGGCCCCTCCCCGTGCCCCCAGCCCACACTGGCCATAGCTCCCGCCCGAGGGTCGACAGCCTCCTCTGTGGGGCGGGGCGGGGCGGGGTGGGGCGTGTGTGGGCGCCCCTGCCGGTCAGGCTGGCGGGCGGGGGAGCCCCTGTTCCTGTCGGCTACTCCTGTTCCCGAAGGCGGGGGCGGCCCCAGCGGGCGCAGGCGTGCTCGGGTTCCTGCCCGGTCTATGGCTAGAGCGTCGCTGTCTGTGCCTGACGCTCAGGGAAGCCCTTCACGTTTAGACTTGGAATTAGAAAGAGGCGAGGCCTCCAATATCGTGACCCACACTGTGATGACAGTCACAGGGAAAGGGTGAGGTGACAGGGTTCGCCTCCTGAGTGGGGACCACTGGCTGACCACACTAAGGACAGGCAGGGTCTGAAGCGCCTGCTCGGGTCCTGGGACAGGCGTGCCGCTGCTCTGCACTGTGTCCCTGGGCTCCCAGCGCAGCTCCGCGGGGCGGGTGGGGCCCCCTGGCGGGGAGGAAGCCAGGCCCGCCCGGAGGTGCTGAGTCTTGTAGCTCAGGCCACAGAAAGCCAGGACCTGTGCCCGGGGCCCTGAGCCCCAAGGAGTTACCACCTGAGGGCGCCAGCCGAATCCCTGTCCCTCTCCCTGAAGTGGTCAGACCCCAGGGGCCTGTTTGTCCTCTGCCGTCCTCACAGAGGTCAGCTCGCAGTCTGCACAGCCTCCTAGGTGCCTTCTCCTAAGCGGCCCTAACCCAAACACAGAAACGAGCATGCTCTTCTTTCAAGACACTGTTTTATGAAAACCGAAGCCGGCCTGGCTGGTCCTTGTGTTTGCTGGCGTTGGCTGACCCCTCAGGACGTGCCACGCACCGTTGTAGGCCCAGCATCGCCCGGACTCTCCCTGCCAACCCTGCGCAGTGGACGCTGCGTCCCCCATGGTGACTGGCTCAGAGCCCGTCAGAGCCGTGCAGCTGGCCCGCGGCCCCATCAGGACGCCTGGCCGGGACGCTCCCCCTGCTGCTGCCCCCGCCAGCACTGCCCCGGCTCGCCTCCATTCGCCACTCGTTTGTAAAAGTGGGGTGTTCGGAGCGGAACAAGTGTGTGCCGGTGCAACACTCACTAATCTCTTAGGCACTTTTTGTCCGGGCTTTTCTCCAGCAACTGGACGAAACGTTCCTAGTTCTGGCGTTTCTGGTTACTGCGTTTCTCTTATTTTTGCTAAGTATCCTATGTTTTTTCTTCCAAATTTTGATCTTTTTTGAAAAAGACCTAATACCTGCACACTCGCCAGGGAGAATTGAGTCTCTTCGTGAAGGAAAACAGCACCGAGACAGATGTGCCACATCTATTACTTTGTAATCAGATTTTTGTTTTTATTTACCTGTATTTTTTCTTTTCATTTTTTATTTTCAATCTGGAGCCTTTTAAATTTTCCATGCACACCAAAATGCCACATGGACCAAAACAGCCTGGGGAGTGCACTGTGACCCCTCCCCCGTCTCGTCCAGCCCACGGTCCCTGGCGACCCCCGGTCTGTTCTGTCCCGTGAGCGTGGTCTCGTGTCTCTCTTTGGATCCCACCCCTGAGGGAGATCACGCGGCGCCTGTCTTTCTCTGTCCGACTGACCTCGCGTAGCGGGTGCCCTCGGGGCCCGCCCACCCCACAGCGCAGGGGTTCACCCTTTCTCCCAGCTGCGTCCTCTGCTGCGGACTCGCCCCACGGTCCCTCCCAGTTCCTACTTGCTAACGGTCGTTTTTCTCCCTCTCCCGACAAACAGGCTTTGACGGTACTTTATATGACTATTTTAATGGCTATGAAGATTTAAAAAACAAGAAAGTGAGATTTGTTGGACATGCTAAAAAGAGAATACAAGAAGATTACCTTAGAATTTTAAGATATTTTAGGTAAGAATTTAAAACACTTCATGACGTTTTTACAGTTACTGCCAGACTATGGCTCTGACGGGGTGTCGTGCTCAGCAGGCCCGTGGGGACTGAACTCGGGGTCCCTGCCCACGGCCTCACTTTCCAGTCCCAGTTTCCTGTGTTCAGCCACCAGGAAATGTTACGTGGAAAATTCCAGAAATTAACAATTCATAGGCCTTAAATTGCGAGCCAGTTCTGCATGGCATGATAACACTGCCGAGCCGCTCCGCCCAGTGGGACGTGACCCGCCCCCTCGCCTGGCATCTGCACGCCACGCCGCAGATGCTCCGCCCGTAGTCACTCGGTAGCGTCCTGGTCACCCGCGGGGACCGGTAACTCTTGCTGTGCCTGACTTGTGAATTAGCCCGTCAGGGGCACACGCGCAGGAAGGAATGTCGCACATCAGCACTGCCCGGGGCGTCAGGAACCTGCCGGGGGGAGGTGGGTCCCCACAGATGGGGGGCTGCTCTGGGAGGTGTTACATAGTAACTTCACGTTTGCATTCCCGAAACACACCCACGTTTATTCCATTGTGTGATCTTCTAGAGAATTCAGCTTTAAGTCATTTTTTAACGTCCTTTTTTCGATTGAGCACTCCCTGCGCCGACCCCTGTTTACACAGCCGTGCGTCGCCCCCTCAGGCCCGCCCTGTGCGAGGTGCCGGAGCACAGGCGGGAGTGAGGGCCGGGGTGCGTGGGGCCGCGTCGAGGTCCTGGGAACCGGCCCGCGTGAGCTCGGCGAGGGGCAGCACGCTGGACGGCGGCGTGGGCAGCACTGCCTTACACTCCGCCCGCGGCGACCTTTGCCTGAGCTGCGCTAACTGGCTGCAGTGGTAACAATTCTGGGTAACTCTCAAAATACTCCCTAGCCTCTTACCTTTTGTCAGTAGTACTCCAGACTTGCATGTTTGCAACAGTCGCTTTCTAGAAAGAACAGAACAGAGACTGCAGTGTGCCAGTTAGCCATTCACTCAGCCACTCAGGAATCGGACGCCTGCCCTGTCAGGCCCCGACCTGAGGTTCCGTGAAGCACACTGCAGCGTCCGCCACCAGCGTGCCCTTCCCACGAGTCCTGGGGAGGTGCCAGGCCAGCTCTCGGCGCAGCCGTCGGGCAGTGTTCGGTCTCGGTGGGCACCTCGCAGAGCGCTCCCCGGCACTGGTCCCTGCAGCACCGACTCAGGCCTGCGTTTGAGGGCCGGCCTGTGTGGGGCGCGGCAGCGAGGCGGGAGGCCTGGCTCTTGCAGCTCTAGGAAGGCACTTACAGTTTACTGGCTCGCGAGCTTCCTCGTTAGGGAAAAGAGAAGGCGGGCAACCAACCGTGTGCTTCCCAAGGTCCCCGCTAATCCTGACCGATTCCTGTTTGTGGTTATGTGGGTGTGCGCAGGGCTTTAGCTTGAAAAGCAACTTCTCTGGTGGGCGTGCCAGCCCAGGTAACCGCGCTGTGCGGCGTCTGTTTTGTAGGTTTTATGGGAGAATTGTAGACATGCCTGGTGACCACGACCCCGAGACCCTCGAAGCGATTGCAGAAAATGCCAGCGGCCTGGCCGGGGTGTCGGGGGAGAGGATCTGGGTGGAGCTGAAGAAAATTCTCTCCGGAAACCACGTGAACCATTTGATCCACCTCATCTACGACCTCGACGTGGCCCCTCACATCGGTGAGGCTGGGGCTGCGTGTCTGCGTGTGGGAAGGAGACGTGTCCGGTTTAAAATTTCACAAGGGAAATGTGTTTAGTTCAAGGTTTCTCAAAGGGGAAATGAGACCTTTTAAAATGAACTTTGAGGATGGGGAGAACTGTTCTGTCACAGGTGGGGACAACTCAGCGCAGGCCAGTGGCACAGGGTGGCTCCTGAGCAGCTCGGGGGCGCAGGTCAGTCCCCGACCCTAGAAACACAGAGTGAAAGTCACAGCGTCCCGGAACAAACGGTGTGAAGGGCTGAGAGGCGGTGGGGGAGCACGTGGGGAGCACGTGGGAGAGTGACAGATGCAGATGCTGTCCAGGGACTGTCACAGCGAGTGTTCGGGAGGGACAGTGGGAGCGTCTGGTGCGTCTCACGCTGGGGAACTCCGTGTATTTCACACAGGGACTCACTGGAGGGGGCGTGTCCGGCAGAGAGTGGGTGGGAGCTGGTGGTTGGATTGTCCCCCGAGTGTGACCACCCCTCCCAACCCTGCTGCTGCCACTGGCTCATGAACACCAACGCTTCAGGACTCCCCTCGGTTTGCAGGGTGAGGGGTGGGGGGCCCCCACGGGACGGGGGAGTGCCAGGTTGGGTGGACACCGAGCCCTCATGGGGGCGTCCCGGCAGAGCCGACCGTGGCTGGCTTAGCATCTGGGGGTTGTTAATTAAATCCATCCCTGTGAAAGTGGGTGAAATGTGCTTTTGTCCTGACTGCAGGCTTACCTGCCAATGCAAGTTTAGAAGAATTTGACAAAGTCAGTAAAAACGTGGAAGGTCTTTCACCAAAGCCAATGACGCTCTTGGCCTCATTATTCAAAGCACAGGATGATGTTACAAAGTTGGATTTGAGGTTGAAGATTTCGAAAGAAGAGAAAAATCTCGGCTTGTTTATAGTCAAGTACAGGAAAGACTTGGTTAAAGCGACAGATGGCTCGGAACCACTGAAGCCCTACCAGGACTTCCTCATAGACGTGAGTGTGGCCCGGCGCGGGCAGAACCGGCTCCTCCTCACTAACAGCGAGCCGGCTTTTTCACGCCGAGACCCCCGTATTCTGTGGGCGTCACTTGTAACGCGAGTGTCCCCTCGCGCACTCACGTCCCCGTGGGGTTGGGCCACGGCAGGCTCTCGCGGGGGCACTGACACTGTCTGATGTCGCCCCAGTGCAGGGAGCCCGACGCCGCCGCCCGCGTGTCCGAGCTGCTGAAGTACCAGGGCCAGCACGCCCTCCTGCGGGAGCTGCAGCGCTGGTCGGTGCCCCCGTTCCCCGTGAGCGGCCACGACCTCAGGAGGGCGGGCGTCTCCTCCGGAAAGGAGATCGGGGTGCTGCTGCAGCAGCTGCGAGACCAGTGGAAGAAGAGCGGCTACCGGATGGAGAAGGAGGAGCTGCTGAGCTTCGTGAGGAAGGCCTGAGCCCGCGGGCCGGCCACCAGCAGGCCGGGCGGCCGGGTAAGGCTGGTTTCTCTCCTCCCCCTCGGTGACATCTGAGACTCGAGCAGGGGGACGTGGCCGAGGGGCTCGTCAGAGAGTGCGGAACTGCACGCGTGTGCACGTGCTCCCGCCCCCACCCCGACTCCGAGCACGGGGCCCTCGACGCCCATGGACAGCTCCCACTGCGAGGTGTGGCTGGTGCTGCCCTGCTCAGCCTGGCTTGGCCTCAGTTTCCCCGGCCTAGGGCTGTGCTGAGGTCGGTGTGTTGAGGAAAAGTGTTTGGTGTTGGGAACTGAAATAACTGGGTTTGCTTACACGGCTGTCTGTGATAAGTATCAGTTCTCATCTGAACTGCAGAATAAACTTGTACTTGAACGTAGCTGACAGTGTGCACAAAGTACCCTGTGAAACGCGAGGCCTGCGGGGTCCCGGCACTGGGACTCGGGTCAGGGTGTGGCTGATAGCCCGGTCAGGAGGGCGGGGCCGTTGTTGCAGTGTCCGTGACCAGGCCTGGGCCTTTGCCCCCGAGGGTCGGAGCCCCACGTGCTTTCCACGGGAGAGCGGTGGATGGCGCGGAGCACTTCGCGTCCCCTGCCGGGCTCCGACGTCCTGTAGCAGGCTCTCCTGTCGGGGCAGCTGGGCTCCACCCCGGCAGGCGGCAGTGTTTCCGTCAGACCCCAACTGGGCGGGAGCAGACGCCTTCGGTGCCACCAGGGCTCCTGAGAGAGGGCGCTCGCACAGGCCGGCGGTGATGGGCGTCAGGGAGGCGCGCCCTGCGGTGCTGCAGTGCCACGGATGCCTCTCCCAGGCAGGGACGGCCACGGGAGCTGCTGGGAGGCCTGGGGTGTCACGTGTGTTGCTGTGAGATAGTGTCGCGCGCATGTGTCTGCAGGTGAGAGTTTTGTCTGTGGTTGGTACACGCTGTGGACTGTGAGCGGAGCGTCCCACCCTCCCCGGCCGGCGCTGCCTCGGAGTGCAGCTGCGCTCCGCGCCCAGAGGACCCAGAGGACCCGGCGTCCCCGTGGAGCTCTCAAAGTGTGGAGTGACAGGCGCATGGCCAGGCCTCGCGTAGACCCGGCTGTCACTAGCGGTAGCAGCTCAGCTCGGGACCGTGACAGCTGTGGCGTCCAGGACGAGGCGAGCGCCTGCCGAAGGCCCGGCAGCCTTCCCAGGGCTGCGCCCTCGCCCTGCACACGAGCGCGCAGTGGCGGCCGGCCCAGGGCTTGCGGTCTGGGAGTCGGAGACCAGCTGCTGCTGGGCTGAGACCTAAGAAACTCCAAGTCTGCTGTGGCCTCACGCGGTGGCCATTGTGGTGGGTTACGGACAGCAGGGAGGGAGGAGCAAACCCGCAGCCAGTGACAGCGGGGAGACGGCCCGCTGCCCGCAGGACTGGGGCCGGGGGGGCAGAGGCAGGCGGCCCCTCAGCCCGCGGGGAGGACCTGATCTCCGTGTCACTGCTCACACCTGAGCTCTGCGTGAGCAGGAGTGCTCGTTACACAACAAAGAGCGTGCTTAATTAGCCTTGCCCTCAGAGTTCACTCGTGTCTTCAGCTGATGCTGAGCGAAGCTGCTGCCGGCAGCCTCTGCAAAGGGGGCGCAGCTCAGCGCCCGCAGCAGAGCAGCCGTGCGCAGTGCGGGTCTCTTACCAACGGACACTGAAGAAAACAAGAACCGTATTTGGGGGCTCAAACTGCATGTTTTAACTCTTAGTATTTTCGAAGTTTACAAGTCAGTATCTCACAGAAACTAACAGTTGAAAGAACAAAACCCTTCTGGGCTTGAACTGCCGCCTGCCGCCCGGCCCCCTCGGGAGGGGGCAGGTGCTCGCGTGGGGCGCCGGCCTGTGCACCCCGTCCCCGGGGCCGGGAGGTGGACGCGCCGCCCTGCACGCTGCCTCACCGTGAGTTCACAGGAAGTTCCGCGTGCCGTGCAGGAAGCAGCGTCCTACCGGTCACGTGCCACTGACGTCACAGCCCGCAGGGTCGGGGCTCCGCGCTAAGAAGCGGTGTGCCTGAGCGCTCTGCATCCTCCTCGATGGTGTGTTTCAGTCTCAAGTCTCCAAACCTCCGGGCAGAGCGGCTGCCCCTCCTTGACGGGCCCTCTGACCTGGGCTGGCAGCAGCGGCAGGTCTCTGGGGCAGAGGACGTCAGAGTGCCGGCCTGCTGAGCCGCGTCTGCTCACAGGCACAGCACCACCTTGTCCGGGCCCACGTCGTCCTCGGTGTCGGGGATCGTGGGCAGCAGCGCCGATCGCGTCAGCCCCCAGAATTTCTGAGGCGACAGGTCTTTTCTGGTGGCTGTGAATTTCCATCCAATGTGGCTTGCACAGATCTTGCACTGGGCCACCGTCCAGGCAAACCTACGAGTTCAGGGACAGAATCAGCTAAGGAGAATGCGCTTGTGCCTCAGCCCGCACTGTAAGCCTCCTCTGAAGACGCCCCAGGGCCATGTTCTGAGCGTCAGGAAGGACAAGTGCTCCGAGCTGTGATGTGTCCAGTTTCCTGAACCACAGCTGCGAAAAGGTTTTCTGATCTATGCACTTCCCAGCTACCCTGGACCGAGCGCAGGGCACGGGAGGCAGGGCTCTGTGGGAAACGCAGTCCTGAGGGGGAGGACCACGCTGGGAGGACCGGGCCGCCGAGGCAGCCCCGGGAGAAAGGGGCGCCCTGGGGGTGTGGGGAAGACGCGTGTTTCTCGTGTAAGACAGAGAACGGCTGAAGCCTCCTCTTCTAAAGTAGGAGTGACTCTCAGAAGTACGAGCCACGGCATTCCTGTTTCTAAGGAAAATAAACCAAACGGTGGCGTTGCAACCATTTCCTTATTTTTCCCCTAGGCATGCCCACATTTAGCATTCACATTAATAAGTTAATTCTAGTTTTAGTCCTTGGACCAAAAAGGGTGTCAGGACCGGAAAAGCCAAATGACATGGTTCTAGGTCCAAACAGCAAGCAAAACACCAATTCCTGCTCAGCTCACTTTGTCTCTTAAAAAAAAAAAAAAAACAGGCCCAGAATTTGGATGAAAAGACAAATAGCAGGGTTCCTGGAGCTGATGGGGCCAAGGGACTCGCAGGAGCTGGGGGTGGAGGGGTCGGTAGGGGTGGTGAGGGGGGGAGCCGCGGCCCCAGGCCCGCACTCGGAAGGCCCCTGGGCAACAGGACTGCGGTGTGGTTGCTGGGCCCTGCGCTGTGCAGTGCGCTGAAGCTTCCGGCTGCGGCGCCCTGGCCGTGTGCCCCCAGGGTCACCGTCGACTAGACGGTGCGCATGCCCATTCCCAACCACCACCTGGTGACACGAAGGGCGTCCAGACAGAACTACGGACGGCGCGGTCCACTTCGGGCTACCATGTGGCTACAGTGCTCAGGAGTCCGTTTTTCTGCCCAGTTACGGCAAAACCACCGAAGCAGAAAGCTACCCGCATGCCCTTACCCAGGAAACCAGCTGTGCTCCGCGGACGGCCGGCCGATCAGGCTCAGGTTGGAGGCCTTGTAGACGGTCAGCGTCTCGTGCACGTAGCCGTGCGGGTTCACGTAGGCTGCCATTGGCCCACACAGGGACAGGCTGTGACGAACGGCACAGGGTGTCAGTCAGCAGGGCCTGAGTCTAACCGGCTGTAGAAAGCCGGGCCAAGGACTGCGATCACGGGCGTGAGCGTCTCTAACCCCTTAGCTACTCTCACACAACGTCAGACCCTCAGGCTGTGAGTGGGGGTGGGCAGTCAGCGGCTCTGCTCAGTCTAAATGTGCCCCTGCTGAGCGGAGAGAGTGGTAACCCCAGTTCTCAGCCGCTCTACAGACGCGTGGTGTGAAACCCCCAGCCCAGTGGGGCCCGTGGCCTGGAGGGCATGCAGCCCCCTGTGCTGCGCAGAGCAGCGCTGCCCGTCCCGACCCGGAACCACAAGCCTGCCAGGCAGCCGCGTGTGCCCGCTGTCTGTGTGTTGGATCGTGCACGAGCGTGCCTGCCTCCCCTTCGGCCCCGGGGCAGACCTGGCGCTGAACTGAGTGCAGTGCCTGAGGCGCCTGGAAGGCCCTGCATGTGGTCTGCAGCGCACCCTCCAGAGCCGCCGCGCAACCCTGGGGGACCTGCCCCTCACCGTTCCCTTGCTGAGCATCACTGACCAGGGGAGGAGATTCGGGAGTGTGTGCGAGCTTCCTAAAAATGGAGCGTCTCACCTGAATATTTCATTTTTGGTGGTTATTTCTGTTTCTTGACACTGCTTGCAGCAGAGAGAGGTGCACTGAAACACACAGAGGAGGTCGGTGAGGAACGCCACGCCCGTGCGGGGTGTGCTCACACAGGCAGGCATCAGCCGCCGCTTTGGGGCACACACTCACTCACAAAACCAGAGACACGGCGACTCACACACACACCGCGGCAGTCCCCAGCCCGGGTGCGGCAGATCAGACGGGCCCAGCGCTGGCGAACGCGTGACAACTTGCGCTTCTGTCTGCTGTCCCCGGCGAGATGCTGCCGCTGTCCCTCCGCACTCTGGGTTCCTAGCGGCAGGACTGACGGGCCCTGGAGGGGGCTGCCGGGCCCCCACGAAGCGCCCTGGCGCCCCAGGCACCCCGGACACGGACGACGCACAGCCGCGCTCACCTTGTTCATGATGTCCAGTTCGCAGCGCAGGCGCTGGACGGCGCTGCCGATCCGGAGGAGCTGGACCCGGAGCACGTCGTCGATGGGGAGACAGGCCGCTACTCTGTAGGAGAAATCTGCAGAGACGCGGTGGGTTTGCACGGGCTGAGTGTGCAGCAGAAACCTCCCTCCTGGAGCCCTTCTCTGCAGGCTCCGAAGAGCACCCCGCACCCCACAACGCCGCACAGAGCCCGCCAGCTACCAAGCGGGAGGTCTCGGGAAGTTCTAGAAAGTAGCTTTTCCTGTACTTGTCTCCGTAAGTGCCTTCTCTTCAATCAAACACAAAACCCAACACAAGTTACAAGGCCCTTCTGCTAAGCGGCACCTCGCAGACAGACACAGAGATGACGTGTGGCATGTCCTAGAGCGGGTGGCGTCGGAGCCCCTCACGGGGCGGGCGGGCAGAGCTGCTCCCGAGGGGCACCCTGCATGCAAGCCAGTGGTTGCCACCAAGCCCGTCAGGGAACCTTGCTGAAAATCAGGGTGTTTACAGAGTCTAAGAACTCTGATGCGCTCAACTAAATGTACTTATTTTTTAAAATGGCTCAAAGCAAAAGTGTATGCTTTTCAAAACTAACAAAAATACTCATAAAAACTGAAATGTGGGGTTTTGTTAGAAAACAGTTGTTTCCACTGGCGAGACGCCTCAGGCCGCGGGAAGGGACCCACCGCTCGTACCGATCGGGTTGGAAGGCAGGGAGTCGTCTCTCAGGTTCTCGTCCCACTCACGCAGCTGCTGCTTGATTCTGTCCATCAGCGTCTCCTTGTCAAGAGAAAAGCAGCCACGATAAGGTGCACAGCCTTTTATAACTCAGTCATTTTTTCGGTGCTCCTCAATGAAACTAAAAACACGAGCGGCAGTGTCAGCTGCTCGGAAAATCGGAGTTCCGTTTAAACACCTGTGTTCTCACGGGGACACAAGCAAAGCCCCAGCGAGGCCTGGCAGGTGCCCTGCTCTCGGCTGCTGGGCACCCCCCACCGCCCGGAAGTCTCTTCTGCCTCTGGGACCGAGCCCCTGCCAACTGTGCAGGCGCTTCCTGTGCACCGCCCCAGAGAGCTTCCTCTTTTAACAAGTGTGTGCGAAGAGCGCCCCCGCCTGTCGGGCGGCGGCAGTGAGCTGCAGTTCCCATAGAGCTCCCTGGGGCCGCTTCCCCAGGACCCGAGGCCCTGGGCGGCTTGACCCCTGGAGGGGAGTGAGTGACGTGTGCTGACTCTGCTCCCGGCCAAGGGCCACAGCTACCAGTCCCCTCATTTTACAGACACAGCGAGGGACAGAGATCAGGCTGCGGACAGTCTCTGCGTCTACAAACGCAGACCTCTGACCTGCTCCAGCCGCCTGCTCAGCAAAGCCACTGGTGGGTGTGCCCACAGTACACTAAGCAGCGAGCAGGAGGCACAGTTATTGTATTTGTTTAGAAAAATACAAAATCCTGTGAAAGGATTCTTTAATTTTCTAAGCATGACCCCCACTTGACCCAACAGAATTTCAAATGCTTGATAAACCCTAAAACATTTCCGTCTCTTGTCCTGAAGTTGCCAGGCATGAGAAACTGGGAAAACCAAAAACTCTGTATTACAGGCCAGTCTCCTCCAACGTAACCAACGGCGCTGGGCAGGCATGCCTGCGTTCCGTTCTGACGCCCCAGTTACGACCCTGCGACCCCAGAAACAAGATGTTGAAGGTGAGTTACTCACAGCGTCGTACAAGGAATACAGCCAGCGAGGCCATGAAGTCAGATTTGCACAATGAAACTTCCTCTGAAAACAAAAAAAAAAGTTGCTTAATAAAGTGACCTCACACAATAAAGATTCTTAGCGTAGAAAGAGCTGCTTTGCAAAGTCCTTTGGCCCAGAAAAGACTTCTGGTTTCAGAAAGAAGAAAAACTTTGCAGCTGGTTTCGTAGCAGCTGCTTCTCTGCTCAGTGTAACAGCCTTGCTTCTACACTCCAGACACAGACCGCAACCAGAGTCCCGGTTCTCGGGAAGAGACTCAAACGCTGACGGCGACGCCGAGCACGGCCGAGCCGGAAGGCGGAGGGGCTGGACTCTGCCCCCGGAGCACATCACCTGGCTTCACCTGGGGGAGCACCCGCCCAGTGTCCGCAGTGAAACCCGGAAACGTGACGAGCCCGTCCCTGTGGGAGAGCCTCTCCGACCGCGTCACCACGGAGGCAAACGGGCGAGGCGAGGCGAGTCCAGGCCTGACGTGACTGCACACGGGTGACGCCCGGACCCGTCCCGTTTCAGACATCGCAGGGACAGGGAAAACCAGTGGCGTTTCGGGGCCCGGAAGGGAGCACGTCCACCCTTGCGGAGATGTGGGCTCCGCTCACACTCCCACAGGATCCAGCACCGATGGGAAGCCTCAGTAATGACGTCAGTCCTCCAAGTGAGCACTCAAGGCAGGGCCAGCGAGACTGGCACTCAGAAGCGCAACTGCAAGTCCAGGACACGCGGACGTTGGTGCACGCAGTGCAACCGCTACAGCCGTGACCTGGAAGCGACCTGAACACGTGCCCACAGTAACTGCAGGCGAGCGTGTTCGTCCTGGGGAGGCTGTGTCCGACCCCAGAGCAGGACGCGGGAGCAGAGAGAACGCCCCCCACGTGCAGACGCACAAGACCCTGCGTGGGAGCAGAGTAGGGTGGGCCCCAGAGGGCTGGGTACCAGGGTCGGGCCAGACAAACAAGAGGCCCTCTGACGGAGAGGGGACCCTGCACTTGTGCCCGCAGGGCCAGGTGAACAGCAGTGCACTGGGGAGGTGCGGGGGCTCAGCGGGCCGACCACGGCTAGGGGCTTGCCTGCTACAGTCCAGCCCAGCCACAGCAGAAGTAGACATGAGAAAGTCATCCCACAGACCAAAAGGTCACGGGTTCGATTCCCAGTCTGGGAACAGCCGCCTTAACGAGGTCCCGTCTGGACAGTGGATGGAGACATGGCGCGCACGGGCAGTGGAGGAGACCCTCCACAGACCCTCCGTGGTGGCCTACACCGATCCACACCCAGTCAGACCCTCACTGCCCTACCGGACGAGGGCCAGTCAGCTCAGGGCCCATCAGGTCGCAGGGCAGCTGTCTGTCCATGTTTCCGGAAGACGCATCTCACAAGCCAGTGCATGCTGAACTTAGAGGCGAGCGACCCTCCCCTGCAGGCAGCAATCCCAAGCTGCTTTGTGCTCCGCCGACACGTCCCTCCAATGAGGGGAGACGGGCCTCGTGAGGTTTCCCAAGAGAAGGAGTGACTTCGCCAAAGGGACGCATAGAGTCAGTGCCCGCGTGCCGCACGGACCCTGCGGTCACGGGAAGAGTCGTGATGTCGGCGGTGCTGTGCAGAGAGCTGACAAGCTCTTCTTCCAGAAGCCGGAGGGAGTCACACTCGCTCTCCTTTCTCTCGGGTCACGGGCTTACGACTAGAGCCAGACGTCTGACGTGACTCCAGTTTGAGGAGAGGTCCCTGCAGAACCGACACTACAAGCTGCTGCCCTCACTGGTGTGGCTCAG
This sequence comes from Micronycteris hirsuta, assembly GCA_004026765.1. NCBI lineage: Eukaryota > Metazoa > Chordata > Mammalia > Chiroptera > Phyllostomidae > Micronycteris > Micronycteris hirsuta. The sequence continues at coordinate 57,649 of PVJI01005052.1, read as the reverse complement.
TGGATTGAGTGGGGGCTGCGAACCAAAAGGCCACTGGTTCAATTCCTAGTCAGGACACATGCCTGGGTTGCAGACGGGGTCACCAGTAGGGAGTGCATGAGAGGCAACCACACATTGATGTTTCTCTCCCTCTCTTTTTTAAAAAAAAAAAAGAAACTATAAGCTGTTAACACACACAGTGAGACCTCACCACCCTGTGCAGCTTACGGCTGATGTGAGCACAGCGTGGTCAGGCACCCCCACCACGGTCAAGAGGGCCATGCGAGTGTCTGGGGACTGCGTCCTGACAGCTCTTGGTGTTTCTTAAAAACGGGAGGAGCAGCACACGGTCTTCACTCCCGGAAGACACCCGGGAAATGAGCTCTCACCTTCTGGTATTTCTGCCACCACTTGCAGGAACGGCGGTCCTCCCAGGAGCCGGGCGGGGAGGGGAAGAGCTGGCGCCGGCGGAGGGACTCCAGCTGCACGGCGGACATGGTGGAGGGCAGCACGCACTCGGGCAGGATCTGCACCTTCGCCTGCTGGATTCTGAAACCGGGCGGCAGGCGCTTAGGGTCAGAGCGGCCCGCCCGGCCTTCCAAGTTTCTAACACGGGCTCGTTTTCAACAGCAGGACTCTCAAAACTACTGATTTATTTCATAAACCATACCAAAGCTAAAACCAAAGATAACCTAAGGATCCTGATCTCACTGTGGAATGGACGGGAAGATTTTTACATCTCAGATGAATGAATATAGTCTATAAATGAAACAAAGTTTTAAAAACCAACCCCTACTGTGTAGTTTCACATTGGAAAATTAATTTCTCGGCCACCCGCCCATCGCCCCATCTCCACGGGGCCTGACCTCCACGCCTCTGTCTCCCTCTCTCCCTCTCTGTCACCTACCCTGGGGACTGGGAAAGGAAGAGAAACTCAAGACCCCGCCCACCGGGATGAGTTCAATGAGACCAGGAGTTACTTGTAGCCATAACTTCTGTGTGCGTTTCTCTTCTTACTCCCAAACATTTAACTTGAATATGCAAGCACTGAAAATGCACGTGATCCTTTTAAGTGACACCCAGGGCAGTCTGGCCTTCATTTCCAGACCGCTCCCCGAGACGGCCGCCACTGCAAACACCCGCTCAGGAGCGAGGCCCTCGGCGAGGCTGCTCCACGAGCGGCTTCCGGGGCAGCACCGGGAAGGGGCCAGAGCGTTCTCACGCTGGGGTGAAGCCCTGTCGGCGGACTGCCCCGGCAGCGTATGAAACGCGGCTGCTTCGCGAACTACCTTCCGGAACTCAAAGCGCTCTGTCCTACAAGCCGCTGCCTCGAGCAACAGGGAGTTACGGGTGAAACCACGGTAAGTCTGCCCAAGCGCATCCTGCGTCCTGGCCTCCCGCTGAGCGGAGGGCCCCGCCCACGAGACAACACCCAGTGATCAGGGCAAACGCCTGTTTTTAAACGGAGGGTGACGTAAGGTGAACTGGATTTCTACAAATGAGTTTAGTGTTCCCTAAACTTATGGAAAAACTGTGACCCCGAGAGCTGTGCCAAAATACCTGCTGAAACGCCACGCTTGCCAGTTCTGCCCTGATGAGGTGCAGAGCCAGCGGGCGATACGCCCACACACTGCACGTGACACATTCACGGAGGTCAGGTCTGCCCTGGCGACAGGCACCAAATGCCCGTGGTTCCCACGGTCGGATGGAGCAGCGGGGGCCGGCGTGGCTCCCACCCAGGCTCACTCTGAGGGGCAGCCCTCCGTCCCCTCTGGGCTTGCCCGATGCCCTGCAGACCGGCGGGTCAACAGAACCACCAGGAAATCCCGGAGGGGGCTGCAGCCCCTCCCCTGGCCAGTCACTCACTAGGGGTGGCAGCAGGGCTGGGACTCAGGCCTCCGTAGTTCTAGAAACATCCCAGCGGCTGGGGCGCACAGCGAGTCTGGAAGCACCAGGCTAACCCCCAAAGGAAGGAGAACGACCAAGTCACAGAGAGCAGAAGGTCAGCCAGGGCCAGGAGACCCCGAGTCACGCTACGGGGCCTGCACCGGTCGAGGGGCGCTGCTCACCCGTCCGACTGCGTCCGCAGCTCCAGCACGCGGAACCGTTGCCGGCCCACCGCCTTCACCTTCACGACCTCGATCCCGAAGTCCTGCTCCTCCCGGTAGGCGTAGATCTCCGCCGTGGTTCCGAACTGGGCTTCCCGCTCCTGCGCGTTACTTCCAGGACGATTTCAAAAAGGAAACAGTTCTGAGCATTTAATGTTGAAGTGTGCGAAGCTGGTGACAGCAGCCCACGCAGGAACACATGTCACAGCAACGACCCCGCACCGCCCAGCTGCTACGCTTTTACTATCACGGGGGGCGGGGAGCGGAATTCAGGTCAAGAAGGAGCCTCACAAAGAGCAGGGAGCGGCTCTCAGGAACAGGACAATTTCCAGTCCCCGCAAATGCCCAGGACCGACGGGCACACGCTCCCGCCCTGAGCGGCACCGTGCGTGGCAGCCCCTCGTTCCCGCTGCGCAGTTAGCTCGCTGCACGGTGGCGGGGGCTGCCTGTCCACTTCCTGCCCCTGCTGCCCACTTCCCACAGCTGCCACAGGACACGGGAGACTCGGCTGCGGTTGCCACGGTCTGTAACGGGCAGCGTGCGGATTCTGAGAGCAGCCACGCTTCTGTGAAAGTCATCCTTCCCGTTAAAACGCGAAAGCCCTGTTCCTCGTTAGACACAGGCCGTGGACGCCAGAAGCCCGACTGCGCAAAGATGAGCATCCGTGCGATGCGGGGACACTAAACAAAAACTCTCCGGCTTTCCAGCTTTTCCCCGGGACCGTTCCCCTCGCGCCCATCCCAGCACGGCTCCCGGGCATGCGCAGTGACTGTCAGCTCCGCCCCGACGCGGCCTCGGGACAACAGGCGCGACGGCAGGCGAGCGAAGGCGGAGAGAACCCGCCCTGCGGGCACCCACCTGTAGGCGAGGACCGCGAAGGTCCTGTCCTTCTGGATCAGCGTGCGCACCATGCTGACCTCCTGCGGGCGGAAGAGCTGCAGCGGCAGGGTCTGCCCCGGGATCAGCACCAGCGCCACCTGCGGCAGCACGGGGATCACCTGGCAGCTGTCGTCGTCGTGCAGGGTCCGGCCGTGGAACTCCTCCATGTCGGCGCCCAGGTACTGGGGGCGGACACGGGCGCGCGGTCACTGCGGGCTGGCGCCGCGCGCAGGGCGCAGGGCGCAGGCTCAGTGCCCCAAGCAGCCCCGGTGAAGGAGCGCAAACAGCGCACAGCGTTTACCCAAACGAGGATAAACTGGATGGGCTGGCTTTGAGTCTCGGAAGGGTTTCTGGTCCTCTCAAGAATCTCACGTACAAACTCAAGACCAGTTTTTAGTTCAAAATGTTAGGTTGGCCAAAAAGTCTGTATAGTTTTTTCCGTAAAATAAAACGTATATTTTCCATTTTCACCAATAACTTTATTGAGCTGGATATTTTGAATATGTTCACTATCTTCTGCATGGCAGAACATTGATTGTTCTCAATTAATGTCTCGATTCTATGGCCACCAAATTCAACCTATCTACCCGACCCTGGAGCACCGTCAGCGAGGAATCTCAAGCGCGGAACCCCGCAAACCACGTGGGACACATTCACTCAGTCACAGCACCTGCTCCACACACTGCACACATCTGTGAGTTTCAGCTGCGTTTTTACCTTTCTTGAAATAACAAAGAATAATATACCAAAAATGTTGTGTATTTATTCCACCTTCAATATTAAAATGGCAGCACAAAAATTCACCAATTTTGATGTTTTTTCTTTTAAACCACACTGATGTGATAGGTGTCATGATAAAATCTAACAAAACTGTTCGAATGAAGTTAAGGACAACTAAGTGCGGCAAGAGCGTCGCACGGAAAACACCGAGAACTCTGTGGCCGACCAACATGTGGTCTGGCAGATCTGTAGCTAAACGACATACCGTGTGTGATGTTGGCAGGCTGGTGTCAAAGTTTATGACGTTGGGTTTCTTGGCCTCTCTGCCGTCCTGGTCTTCCACTTCCATTTCAGCCCCATCTTCTTCCTCGCTCTCTGCTGTAAACCAACGGTGGGAGAGCACACCAGATGGGTGACCAGCCAGCCCTCGCTCCCTTTCGAAGGCACAGCCCCTTCTGCAGGCCCTGAACCCCGGAGCGCGGGCTGCAAACACGGCCGCCATCCAACCGTCCACAGCAGGGCAACAAGGCCCCGGGGCCAGGGTCTGCACCTGGCTCCGGCACTAGCTCCTTTCCTAGCCCAGTGTTTGCGGCTGAGTGGTTCGGGGTCACAGGAACGCTGCTTCCCTGTGTGGCTCACCCCGTCACCCTGCAGCCCACGTCGGCCGCACTAAGCGTTGCTGGTTGGCCAGGTCTCCTCAGCCTGTGCCCAATGCCTCCTCTGCCCCAGAACCCCACCCAGGAGACCCCACTACATTTTCTGTCTCCTTGGCCTCATCTGGGCTGCTGGCTCGCACTGTCCAGCCGTGAGGGCCCTGGGCAGGCGTTTCGTTCCATGTGTTCTCACGGCTGGGCTGGGCCTCTGTGCTCCCAGGAGGAGGACCCCAGAGGTGACAGGCTGCCACCGCACTGCTTGTCCTGCGGACGCCAACCCCCGACCCCAACCACCTGGCCGAGGGCAGGGAGGGTGTGCCTGAGGGGCTCTACATCGGAAGGAACATGGGGGCTCAGCTGACGTGCTCCTGTGTGAGCCATCGGCTCCTCTCCCCGTCACTAGTTCTGACACCTGATTGCACCTGAGTTTCCTTCTCTGGACAGGGACAGGCGTGACCAAGACGATCTCTAAGGTTCTTTCAAACTTTCCCAGTAAAAAGTTCCCACAGAGGACAGGAAGGAGGGGGACCTGAAGGAGGTACTGCCTGGCAGGCTGAGTCCACAGCAGTGACATCACTTCCTGCTGTCACTGCCATTTGAAAATGAAACGTCTGCCATCATTTTCACGAGTTTGCTTTGGAATTTTATAAAGCTTGTGTGAGGCCCTGGCCCGGTACCTCAGCGGGTTGGAGCATCATCCCCATCCCCATAAGGTTGTGGGTTCAATCCCCGGTCAGGGCACATACAAGCAGCAGCCAATGAACGCACAGATAAGTGGAACAACAAATCAATGTTTCTCTCTCTCTCTCTCTCTCTCTCTCCCGCTCCCCCCTCCCTCTCTCCCACTGTAAAAAAAAATCAATAAAAAAGTTTACATGAAATATAAAACATTTTAAAAGAAGTGTCTTAGAAAGCTTTCTCCACACACAGTTTAAATGACAAAAACTAAGCTGATCTACTCTAAAACCTGGCGTTAACAACAACAGGTTTGAAAAGCTGCCCTAAATAGATGCTATTCTGTCCAGTGGGGTCTGTCCTTTCCACGCCAGCTACAGGGGACCCCTACCCTACACCAGGCGTACTCAACTGGGGGGACTGCGCCCCTCGGGGGATGTGGGTAATGTCTGGAAATGTAGGTGGGTGTCAGGACGGGGCAGCCCTGCCAGCACGGAGAGGGCGCGACCAAGGGTGCTGCTCGCGGGCCACAGTCAGGCCCTGCGGCGGAGAGCTCCCTGCCCCGATGGCAGAGGTGCTGGGACCCAGAGACGCTGGGCTAGAATAGCCACAGAGATGTGGGAGTCTCGTTTCACCCCGTATTTCATGTGCTCCCAAATGCCCCAAGTAATCTTCAAAGTAAATAAAGTGTCACCACAGAAGAGTCATTTCCTTTGTGTATGCCATTGTTTCCATCAAACTCCCTCCAGCCAGGTCCCTGACAAGGAAATACAAACGTCTTTCAATATGGTAATTGCTCAGGGCTCTCTATTAATTCTTACGGACCCCCAGACACAAAGCTTTGTCACAGTCTAGCATTGCGTGTAAGTAGGAATGTGTCCCAGGAACACAGATGTTTCACCAAGAGGTGAAGAAAAATGCAAACTGACGGTACAAATACTCTGAGTCAACTCTTTGCATTTACAGCCGTGACCCCACGGCAGTGCCCTGGCCGGCGGACAGTCCCGCAGGCTTCCCCTGGAGAAAGCTGAAGGCTGGCTACTAGCTCACAGGCCGGGATCTTTCATTTTACTTTAACTGTTCCGACCGCTAGTCTCTAAACGAGCTCCTTATGCACAGCAGCCCTTCTTCCCCTGCTCGGCTGTTTATCTGTGTTTCCTTGGCCAAGACGGATGCCCTGCCTCTGAACTGGAGCTGGTTCCCCGACACTGAAAGAGGCACGCTCTCGGAGGACTGATGGACGGGCAACTTCAAGAGTAACTTGCGTGTGACTCAGAAACGCACAACTATCGCATCTACAGCCCCACCGACTGCCAAGAACCACCACAGTGAGGTCTGAGCGCTGGGGTCGCGCGAGCCCCGTGCAAACACAGCGCCGGAAACTGCGGACAAGGCGGGTGCACCGGGCCAACTGCAGGGCTGACACACTCCACTCTGTGTCGGCCCCGCTGCCGGCTTCGGAACAGCCTCCAAGCCCAGTTCATTCGTGCAAAGTAGGCCACTCCTGCATGGGGTGCGTGCACGCCGCCTCCCGCTCCTCCAACCCACGCAGGTCGCGGGGCACCAGTGACCCTCCAAGCACAGCTTTCCTTAGGCAACTGCCTGGACCCACAATTGTGTCTTGAACAGAAAATCCCCAAGTCAGCGGCGAGAAAAGCACCCCGCCCCCTCTCGCCCCTCTGAAGACTGCAGAGCAGGCCGATCTGTCCCCGGTCACAGCCACGCCCCTGGGGGCCGCACCCAGAGAGACCCGCTGCAAGACCAGGCCGACCCGCGGGGCCGAGCTAACGTCTCCGACGCGCGGAGACGCCTGGAGGGCAGACGTGCACAGTAATCACCCGGTGTCTCGACGGCGAGGCGGTCGAGGCAGCGGCCACGCGGACAGACAGACACTGACAGACACAGGGCGGGGCCCTGGCTCTGCGCCGTGCGCCCCTGGGCCGTCTCTGAACTAGGCCACCAGGTCGCGGGGACCGAGTGGCAGCAACTCCGGGGGCCAGGCGGGACGTGCGCGCTCGGGACACGCGGGCTGTCACCGCCAGGGACCGCGGCCGGGAGGTTCCGGCCGCGGCGCGGGCCCCGGCCCGGCCCCCGGCATCCCCAGAGCCACGTCTCGGACCCCCGCCCGACCCCGCGCGCAGCCCGCGGACTTCTGACACGCGCCCGCCGCCCCGCCCCGCCCCGGCCGTTACCAGGTAGCAGCGGCAGGTGGTTGCCCATGTCGTGCGCAGCGTCCTGCGGGTCGCCCTCGCCCGCCATGTCTGTTTACCCGCACAGCATGCTGGGACGGGGCGGTGCCCGCCCTCCTCGCCGCCGCGCACGCGCCTCAGCGACCCCCGGCAGCCCTCGCGGGGAGGGCGCGGCCACGCGCCACAGCGCCCCCTGGCGGCCCCCGCGGGCCGGGCCGCCGGGGGCGCGGGGCCGCAGGCAGGAGCTGCTGCAGCGGGCACCCAGGGCTGCCCCGGCCACCCTCGACTTCCTGCCCGCTGGGCGTACGGAGCCCTCGCCGTGGGAAACCGAGGTTCAGCGCCTTGCCTCCACCTCGCTCTTGCCGCAGGCGGCCGGGAGCCGACAAAGCCCGCTTATAAAGCGTGAACTCCAGTCTCTAAATACGACGCCTGCCGGGAAGACTGGAAGGGCCCGTCGTTATTCCTGGGGGGCAGGATTGTCGCCGACTTTCCTTCCAACCATCTCCAGCCGCGTCCGTGCATAGTCCACAGTTAACACGTATGAATCAGAAACAGCCGAGATGCCGGTTCCACGATCACCAGAGTTAAAACGGCCTCGTGGAAATGACACCCGGGGAGCACGCACGAGCATCCCGAACCCGGCAACGGCGGACGCACTGCGGTCGCAGTAGCAGTGGGGCTGTGACCCGGCATCACCCGTGGCCTCGGTCGGGCCACCCGCCCTCCAGTGTGCCCCCCACTCCGCCCCCTCCCCCCCCCCGACTTGTTTCTCCCATCCCTGAGTGACACTCCTTGGCTTCCCTGAGGCTCGCGACAAAGGGGACCAGGCCTGTGGGCTGCAGACGAGGAAGGGAGGTGGGCTTCGCTCAGAGCCTTGCTCGCTCTTCCCGGATGGACGGTGAATGAATCCCAAAACCAAGTCTGGTTTTGGAAACGGTAAACACAAACCCATGGATTTTCATTCTGATGCACAATTCAGAACAATGTATTAATAAAGTTAAAAATTCGGCAAAAACTTGGTTTGCATAAACTACAATTACTACCCGAGTTTGCAGAAGGCTGGAATGTTACATTCTGCAGGGGACTTGGGCAATACTGCAAGGCTGCCACTGAGCAGGCGCACTCAGGGGAACCCCCGCCCCCGACTTTCCCTACAGCAAGCATCCCAACAGCCTTCAGTCGGCCTCGGTTTGGGGTCGTTGCTCTTATTGTTGCCTGAATTTATGCCGTGGAGACGTTGTTTCTCTCGTTTGCATTTGCTTCTGTTGCTGAGGATGTTGGCTGGCGGGTGCATTTTCGGAGATTGTGTTGTCCCTATGCTCACTCTGGTGCTTGGCTGTCTGGGGCCCCTAGTGTTGCAGGTGGGCACAGGGAACCAGGTTCTTAGTGATCACGGACAATGAATTGAACTGAACACACAGAGAATTTATGGCAGAAAGAGAGAGAGCAGACTGACTAAGCGAGAGATCACTCCACAGAGCATGGGAGCGGGCCCGCTCCCAGCAGAGACAGACCTCCGGGGCTGGAGGGATTCTGTTCCTACAGGGCGGGTATTCCCTAGCTGGTTTGGGCGGGCTTTTATTGCGCATGTGCAAATAATGTGCAAGATATTGCTTTTAAGTTACTGTGCATGCAGTGTCCCATGATTTTCCTTGATTGGCCACCAGGGAGGGGAACCCACAAAGCTGATTTATTATCATATGTTACAGTGAAGCAGGGGTCACAGCATCTCCCGCGCAGGTGCAGTCATGAGTCACCGTGACTCAGCGCTTTTCAGAAAGCGGGGACAACTGGTCTTACACCAGGGTCACTGTCCTGTGTCGATGTCCTTTGTCTTAGTCCTGGGGGGCCTCTGGAGTTTCCTCTCTCCTGTCTCCTGCCTCACTATGGCTCTAGAAAGCCGGGGTGCACAGATAGACACAGGGCTCGGCTTGGCTGTGATAAGATCTCAAAAGTGAGAGAGCCACCAAAGCGTAGCCCAGCCGATGGCCTCTGTGCTTTGTCACACAGCCAGCTCCCTGGGGGCAGGGGGCTCTGTGCCTGCTGAAGGCGCTCGGGCAGCCGCCACCCTGTCCCAGTCAGGCACGCTGGTGGTGCAGGTTTAAATTCGCACCAGGCCCAACCCCGGAACAGCGGGCGACCTGGGATCCGTCAGCCCCCGCCACCAGCCCTCTCTGTGCCAGGCTCGGGCCTGCAGAGCAGGGGTGAAGCCCTCACTGTTCCGAACTGTTCAGGCAGCAATCTTGCTGATGGCAGAGTCTGGCCCAGTGCCTGGGGCACAGGCACGATCGATGGGTGCTAAGAGCCGTCACACTCCCTCCCTGCAGATGTACTCCTGCCTCACTCAGCTCACATCCCGTCAGCCAGGACTCCTTACTCATCTCTCTAAGGGACCGTGGCATTTGCCGCTTCGTTCTGAAATGTCACTTTCCTGGGCGCTGTTACCCGGCTCTGTGGAGTGTCTGCTGAGGACAAGGGCCCTGCCTCACTCAGCTCTGTGTGCTCAGGGGAGTGGGGGGTGGGCACAGGGTGTGGATAAACAATTCTTGGGCTGACTTCAACTCAGAAGAGCACAGGACAGAGAAGCCCAGCCTCTGTCTGCCCCGCCCTGGGACCTGGCACGCGCTCCTAGAGCCATCGCTTGCAGAGGGAACCCAGCCCTGCTGAAAAGCAGGACAGGCCTCCAGACCCCAAAGCAGGGCAGAGAAGTGGGGGCTTGAACATAAGGACTGCGTAGCCCCCCTTAGCTGCATGCTGTCCATCCACAGGCCCTGGGAGGCCTTCGCACCTGGGACTTCAGTTAACCCTCCCAGAGCCCCGAGGTTGGTGTCAGAACGCTCAGTGGGGGGTGGATGGGGTGGGGGGGGGAGCAGGGGGTGGAAACCAGAGCTGAAGTTCCTGGACTGAGGCCGCAGGGCTTGGGAGTAGTAGGGCTGGCATTCAAATCCAGTCTGTCCCCAACTTGAACTTGATCGCTGCTGTTGAAAATGAGGGGGCTTTTAGACTCCAGTTGGGTCACTCCGATCGCTCCCTGCTCTGCCTGGCACATCCCGGCCGTGTGATCTCTGGCAGGTTACTTTGTCTTCTCTCCCTTCAGGGGGAATCGGGAGAGAAGCTTCTGCCCTTACAGGGTGTTGTGGGCCAGCTGTGTGACGGGGGAGGGGGGAGCCTTAGAACAAGCCCCCCCTCAGGGGACGGCTCTCTCTGAAGCCGAGATGCAAGCCCCACACTGGCGATGGTGCAAAGTGCCAGACGTGCGTCGCTTGCACTCTGAGGGCATGTTGCTATTTTCTACAGCTGCCGTGGTAGGTGAGCACAGATCTGGCCCTTTACACAAGACCAATTTATTACCCGCAGTTCCACAAGCCAGAGGCCCACCCGGCTGACGGGCTGAAGTCCGGGGTCAGCAGGGCTACGCTCCTTTCCAGAGGCTCCACAGGAGAATCTTCCGGCCTTTTCCAGCTTCTGAGGCTGCACAGCTCCCCTGGCTCAGGGCCCTCCTGCCACCCTCAATGCCACCGGTGTCCCCGCAGACCCTTCTCTCCCGACGCCACATCTCTCTCTCATCACAGCCAGGGACGTCTCTCCGATTTTAAGGACGTGCGGCGGTGCTGGGTTGACCTGGGTGACCCGGGCTTACCTCCCCCTGCCAAGGTCCTTGCGCTTCGTCACCGCCGCAAAGCTCCTGTGCCACAGAAGCTGGCATAGTCACAGGTTCCGGGGCCTGAGCCTCGGCCACCCTGGGCGGAGTCGTTATTCTGCGTCCTGCAGCGTAATCAGCAGAGACCTCCCGGAAAGCCTTTTCTCCCCGCACCCAAGGATGCGCATGAGCAAGGATGCGCATGGCAATACAGAGCCTCAAATGGTACTAAATGCTATGACCTAAGGAGCCCAAAGGGCCAGGGGACCCCTGGGTAAATCTCTCCTTTACAGACGAGGAAACCGGGGTCCAGACGGATGCGTGACTCGCTTGAGGTCGCACGGTCCGGGCCCCCGGCCCACGGCTTCTCTCTTGTCCACATCCCCGCACCCCTCCGACCCGGCTCTCACCACAAGGAAGCGTTTTGTTTTTGTAAACGTCCGTGGGGAGCGGCTGTTCTACTTGGACGAATAGCTTTGGGGGAGAACAGAAATTTGTCAAAGGCTTGTAATGAAATGTCAAGGCAGTTTGCCATTTTATAAAAATATCATTTTTAATCCCAAGTGTCAAAATTACTCTTGTTGAAGGCAGATGGTATTTCAATGAAGGTCACACCAAATCGGGAGTGGCCGCAATAGATGTGTGCCGGAAACTGGAGCGTAAGTTCAGAGGACTTTGGATCTTGGAAACTTTGCTGTTCTCTCCTCCACTCTTGCTCACCCTTCCAGTCCCCAAATCAGTCACTCCACCCGCCCACCTTCCATCAGCCCCACCCTACAGGTCCCCCAGTGCAGTCCGTCTGAGCCTCGGGGACCCTTGGATACAGTGCCAGAGGTCACAGTCCCCCACTCGCAGGGCTGCAAGCTCAAAACCGAGGATTTCCCCAGCTGGGTCCTGGGTCTCACCTGGTTACCGGAGTCTGGCTCCCGCATTCCTGCAGAGGCGGGGGGCTGGCCTGGGACTCTCCAGGGCAGCACGCGTCCCCAGGGGTCCTAATACACGTCACTGTTTGGGTCCGACTGTGGTCAGGAACACAGTTCAGCGGGCGGAGCCCCACACTGGTGCCTTCCCCACGGCTCTCCGGGAGCTCCAGCAAGGGCGGGGGGAGGGGAAAAAAGAAAAGCCGGGCAGAGCATGTCTGCTCCCCTAAATATGACCAGGGCTTCACTACCATCATCAACTCCTCTGCACCCCACTTTCCTTGGGGAGGTCCTCCAACTGAATAATCACCTGGAGGAAACGCTGGGGACCCACACACTTACCCTCTGCGTTGAATGAAGTCAAGTAAACCTGAAGTTGAGAGTATCAAGTTCAAATCCACGTGCCGTTCCGTTGTCTGCCCTCCCACCACTGGTGTCACAGCGATTCTGCCCAGGGATGGAAAGTGTGTCAGAAGCTGCAGATGTGGAGCTATGACCCCAAACGGACGCTTTATGGGACGTGGTGCAGCTCGTGGCCAAGCAGTCACGGCCCTGACACCTGCGCGCAGCAAGTCACCGGCTCCTAGCGCTGGGGCGGAAATCCCGTGTTTAAACGTCACTCACTGACCCGCGCCATCTGGCATGTGAGTGTCCCGGTGGTCCTTGGGGGTGATGGTTGGTTCTGCAAGGCAAGACCCCAGGCCAGGCAGGCGGGCTTTCCCCACTGACGACACCGCGCTGAACACGGACACGTTCTGGCCAGGCCCCGTCCTCCACGGGACCCCAATCCGGCGGCGTCTGAAGGTGTGGGAGACGCGCGTCCAGACCCGCTGCCCGGAATTCTGGAGGAACGGGAGTTCCCTTCTAATGTGTGCTCTTAGAGCTGCTTACGGATGTTTTAAACTTCACTTTCAGCTGCGGTTTGCATTCAGTATCGTTTTGTACTAGTTTTCACAGCTTTGCTGTTTTAACTCTAAGAGGTCACTTAAGAATTTTTAATTCAGTCCAGTTCCCTTGAGGAACTTTCACGGAGTGTTTACCACGTGCCGGGAGTGACGCCAAGCATGGGGTGCATGGGGTGCCTACCACAGCTGCCGAGCTGGGGGAATGGGCTGCGTTCTGGAGGAAAAACACAAATAAAATGGGACTTTCTAATACAAAAATCCAGCGAAATGATAAGGGGCTGAAGGGGAGAAGGGCGGGGGACTGACCGGCTTCAGGGGGACGGGAAGGCCAAGGCCTTCTGACTGTGACCCCAGACCCGGCTGACCCCGCAGCTTTGGGGTCGGGGGCAGCGTCCGGGAAAGGGTCAGTATCACATTCTCACTGCCCTTCATCCCATAACAAATAACAACAGGCATCTCATTCGTTTACACTCTTTTATGGCGTCGAATCCCCAAGTTACTACTTAACGGTTGACGGTGATGGGAGGTCCCAGTTAGGTATCTTCCCAATTTGATGCTCATTTTTGGGCGAGACGTCAGCCAGGTGCACAGACACCCACTGTCCACCAGATGGCAGGGTCGGCGTTTGCAGAGCGTGTGGGTGGCTGACGGCGCTTGTGCGCTCTTGCACGCTCTCCCTCTCTCTCACACACACACACACACGCACACACACACGCGCGCGCACACACACACACTTCTCTTCACGCAACGAATAAGGAAGGGAAAGCAGGTGAGGAAGGAAAGGCACTACCAAGAAATGCTCGACTAAGTTTTCAAAGAGAGGAGAATGCCCCCAACCTCATCTGCAGAATCGACTCCGGGCTCGGCTGACGCTACATAATGAGGCCTATGATTTGAACACTTACCACCAGGGTCACCTCGTTCCCTCTCAGCGAGACAGAAAGAGAAAAAGGAGAAAGAAAACCTTCAGGCAGGGCGAGTGCCCTCGTGGCTGTGTTCAGAGCCCCGCGGTTTGGGGCACAACGTACGTTTTTAAGGGTCGGACCCTGGGTGACGGATGTCTATGCTTCTCCCCACCTTCTCCGCTGGGCCACCACCCCCTCCTCGCCCTGCCCCTCCCCCCCGAAAGTCTGTGTGCTTTGCTTTCCTGGTTCAATCACCGCCCTTTTCATCGTCTGGGTCAAAGGAAAGGGAACACAGACACAGAAGAACATACAAACTGCCGAGCAAAAGAAGCCAATCTGACTGCCACTGTCCTGGAAGAGGAGAAACCAGGGAGACCACCGGACTGTGGGTGGTGGCCGGGGCGGGGGGCGGGAGGGATGGACGGGGGCGCCCGGAGGGTTTGTAGGGCAGTGAACCTGCCCTCTGCGAGATGAAGATGATGGACAGGTGCCATCGCCCTTTGGTCCAAACCGAGCACGCACAACACAGGAGTGACCCCAACTGCAAACTACGGCTCAACGTGCGGCCGCGGAGGGCGTCGCCTGGACCGCGGTCTGGGCGTTTACAGTGGGGGAGGCTGCGTCGGGGCCTCGGGGACGTGGGGACTCTCTTACGGTCCACGCGATTTTGCTGTGAACCAAAAACTGCTCTAAAAAAATAAACTCTATTAAAATATATTTAAAATAAAAAAACAGGGTGACTGTGGAGTGGGACCTTACCTGGCCCGGCTCCCTTTATCTCTGACTTTCTGACTCTGGCTTCCTCCCTTCTTGGGGTCACTCGGTTGTCACGGAGAACGAAAGCTGGGAAAGCTCTGGCCTGCGGACAGTAGGCGACTCTGAGCCGAGGCCACCAGACCTCCCCTCCCACCCCTGTGCCCGCTGTGTGGGGCCCAGGGAGGGAGTCGAACTAACTCCAACGGGTAAAGCAGAGACTGGGACTGGCAGCCCGCAGGCAGATTCTGCCTCAGACCTGCTCTGTTGGCCAGCAATCTGTTTAATCTTTTAATTGGAGCTACTTGCTAGCATTTAAAGTCGATAAGTGTCATATAAAAACTTTTACTTTGGGCTTTCCCTGAATAAAAAGCAGACCTTGTCCCCAAGGGCTCAGATTCCCATGAAGCCGAAGTTGGCCACAGCCCAGCGGGTCCCCAGGGAGAACCCTCCCGGCCCGGGACCAGAGGCATCTGTCCCCCTATTATAAAGGGGTGCAGCTATTGAAACAACTCCTAGGAGTAAAAATGCCTTTTCCCCCCAAAACTGTAAAGTTCCTTTAGGATATGAAAAGCACAGACTCGGGCGTGATCGGATCTTCTAAAAGTGGACATTTATAAATGCGCCGGTCAGCGTCGGGGGGTGTCTGCCATCGTCCGGGGGCGAGTGGGCAGGGGAGCAGAGGGCTGTTGTGAAACTTTATTTCTGGTTCTACCCGCATCCCTTCTGGGGGTCTCGGAAGAGTCTCTTCGGGTGTTTCTTCGCGACATCAGGAATGGGTGCAGCCGACGGCGCCAAAGAGCGTTTCTCAGCACACCGACCCCTTGGTTGTCGGTGAAAGTGGGGTTCTACTTCCAGGTAGTTTGGGGGTGCTGCACGTGTTCCCCGCCTTTGGGAGTCGGCCCTCGAGTCCAACATCCAGGTTAAAGAATGTTCCTCCAGGGACAAGACTTGCCGCCTTTGTTGAATCTGGTGCATTTTGCAAACTTCCTGACACAAGACAGCATTTATAAACCTCGCCCAGGACTGGAGCCTTCGATGACCTGCGGTCACACCCAGGTCCCCCACCCACTGTGGCCGGCGGGCCTGGGGAGGGTGGTGAGGGCAGGTTTAGAATCTGAGGGCATCTGCACTTCATTAGGACGTTTCTAGTGAATTCATTTCCATTTGATCCAATTTTTTGTCCTGGAGAGAACACTATTTTTCTCCTTGCAAAAATAACTATAAAACCAATTAGCAATGGCAAGTAGACACTTTGCATGATCTTAACCGGCTTTTCCAAGGGCTCCGCCCTCCCAAGTGCCCCACCGTGCCGCGGCCGCGCCGAGGCCTGGCACGGCGAGCTGCTGTGGAAACATTAACAAAATCATTACCGCACAAAAGCGCCACCTCATTTGCATATATTGAACCACAGCCTGACGGAGGCAGGAAACAATTTTTGGAAAATAATTTCTGTGCCATGATTTCTAGCCTTGCTGTTTCTCTGAGCCACACGGGGCCGATCGGAATGCTTTATTATACAAATCAGAAGTAAATCAGGCTTTTAAAAATTCCACTTCCCGGGAGCTAGCGAGGCAAGCTTCAATTTTTATGGTACCTCAGGGGGAGCTGGGGAGCCCTGAGAAATACGGCTCCTGGGGGAGCCCCAAATTCCGTGCCAGGGCTCGCCTTCCAGCCGGCGGGGCGCCCACAGGCATGGCTGGGGAGTCAGCCCGGGGCCCTCGTGCTGGGCGCCGAGCCCCCTCGGGGGGAATTTAGATTTCTGTCTGTGAAACATGCGAGCACATTCTTCACAGCGAGCGGCCCCCCGTCCCCCCAAGGCCGAGACCGCCGTGGGCGCTCTTTCCTGCATTGAACCCTGACCTTGCGTCCCCTTTTCTGAAGCAGGTAAAGGTGAGGAGGGTCTGGGACTTCTTTCTCACGGGGCATTAGCGCTCCTTTGGCTGGCCAGGCGCGTGCTCTCTGCGGAGAAAGGGACTGGGGTCTGGCATCTGAAAGTAACTGTTGCTAGCAAACCCAAAGCACGAGTCCAGACTGTGGATGAAAAGGGGCCCCGTACCAACCCCGACAAGCTCAGGGGAGGCCTGCTCGGCGGCCACCCGGACTCAGAGACCAGAGTGACCACGCAGGACGGTCTGAAATGAACACTTTCTAACTCAGAGCGGGTCATGGCGGGGGTCATGACCTCGGCCTGCAGGCACTGTCCTTGACCAAGGTCGGCCATCGCCCTGACCGAGCCTGTCCACTGTCTGTGCATCTGTGGTGACACGCCTCTGGGAGGCCGGAGTGACCCGTGCCCAGGCCCTCATTGTCACCCTGCCCCCGCACCATGTCCACGAGCGGCAAGCGTCCCTCGTCCACCGCCCTGTGCCCGCCAACGCGGGGGAAGCCTGCGTCTCTCCATTTCCCTCTGTGTCCAGCCCCGGGGGTCTCCCGCTCTGCTTTCTCCCGCCCCCTTCACCCACCAGCAGGGAGTGCAACCCCCTACGCCTCCTCCTTGGAGTCTGACGTGTAAAATAAGCGGCAAACTGCCGTTCTCCGGAGCGTCTTCTCCATCCGTTGAGAGTTCCCTTCCTGGCAGTCATTGTCAGTTTGGCTCAAATAAACATAAAAATTCTTCCAAGTTCGGCCATTCCTCGTGTGGACAAGGCCATTCGGTGTCTTTGATGGACAAGCCTTCACTTGGGAGCAGGGACATGAACACACAAATGCACAGCGGCATCTAGACCGGAGAGCTGGGCACCACCGCACACTCCCTGAGAGCCAGCCAGCTTTCAGCATTTGTTAAGGAAAGCACACAACTGGACAAGGGTGGGTTCTGCCCCCCACCTTGCACTGGGCAGTCCCCATGAACGGTTCCCATCCCAGATGCCGCATTATTTCACAAGAGCAGTGACAAATGAGCGAGGGCGCAGACGAGGCCGCCAGGAGCGTGGGGACAGGTGTCTGGAACCTGGCAGTCTACAGACAGGGAACTGCGGGAGGCAGAGGTTGGGTCTCGAGCATCTTCGGAGCCCCGGGCAGCTGGTTGCCTGGAAGACCCGAGAGGTGTGCACCTAAGGAGAAAGGCTTGGAGAGAGGGGCCAGCTGGCCGCCGTGCTGAAGCAGCAGCTGGCTCTCTCCATGGGGGAAATGGGGTTGGCGGCTGCCGATGATCCATAGGTGAAGCTGTAGAAGGTTATTACCTTCTTCACCAAAATGTCTGAAGGTAAAGGTGACCTCGCGGCAGCTTGAAGTTTTCTGTTCTTTCCCCTTCACCCTCTTGCCTGCCCCAAGGCCTGTGACATTTCTCAAGGCAAAGGACCTTGAATGGATTCTCACAAATTCATGCAGATGCACATAAAGTCCCTGTGTTGCCCGGCCCCCTTCCCGCCCCACCCCCGCTTCCTGTTACTTGAGCTGAATGCTTTATTTTCTGTTATTTCCCACACCTTCTCTCTCTTGTTCCCAGCAACTCCACTGAAACGCGGACTTTGGATGGTCCAATCGCAACAAGCTGAGTTAAGCTGGGAGGCAGAGCCAGGGGAGGGGAGGCCCCTGATGGACTCTCCCCCGGAACGGCTGCCGCGTGGAGCGGCACCAGGGTGGCCAGGAGAAGCTATGGCAAGTGGCAGGAGGTTTTGGATTAAACATAGTTGTGAAAGCTTTTCCTCCCCAGTCAGGCCTGGCTTTGAACTCAGCATGATTTCTATGGTGTGAGAATGTTACGGGCTAAGAACGCCCCTCAAGAGCCTTCTAAACCACCTTCTACCCTACCGAAGTCACCGTGGGCCCCGCGGCGTCGCTCCCAAGAGGACAGCACAGTGTGTGTGATCCAGTTGAGCCGTCCGGGGCCAAGGTCGGAAGGGGCCTAATTTTACATCGTTTGCTGGAACTGTGGTCTGAAACACACAGCGTTGAAGAAGCTGAACCCCAGAATCTTCCCTGTGTGTGTCCGTCTGTCCGGCTCACACCCTCTCTGAGAGAGGCCCATGCCTCTCCCCAAGTAACAGTTTTTAAAATTCGCTTTGACCTCCTACACGTGAGTGAAGCAGACCACTGGGCGCAGGTGGTGTTGTTCTCAGTAAGGAGCAGACGCGGAAGCAGAGCTCGAGGGTCCTGGCTCCCGATCCGCAGCCATGGGAGGTCCCAGCCGCCCCCTCATCACCCGGGAGCTCTGGCTGCGCTCAGCCCCAGGCACACCCAGCCACGCCCAGCCTCCCCTCCGTCGTCGGGACCCCTCCAGGGCTGGTGACATCAGCAAGCGATAAACAGCTCAGGCAGAGCATCAAGAGCATCACCGAACTTGACCAGATGACTCCAAACAGATAAACTCCCCCAAATCCACCTTTTAGAGGAAGTAGCGGCGGTGACTACTCCGGAGCGCACCTGCGGGGGAACGAGCACCATGGGGACAAGGATGGCCGTGGACCGAGACTGGCTGCAGGCAAGGTGGGGGCGCAGGGGCAGCGTTTAGAATCCAGGAGCCTCGGAGAGAGTCCCCCCACCCCACCATCCTTCAGCAGCCGAGTCCCAGCGGCCCGGCGTGAACGCAAACTGAGGTTCGTGAGAGCAGCGCCCCGCCAGGGGGCGCGCGCGCGCCTCCTCCGGCGGCTCCGGCTCCGTCTGCACTCGGTGGGCCGCTGCAAGTCCCCGGTGACCACGCAGGGATGCTGTTTGCACCGAGAGGCTTTGTTCCCGCCGAGCCCCCTCCGCAGGGCCGGCCGCAGCCAGCAGGGGACAGCAGAGCGTCCCCCGCCCCAGCCCCAGCTCACCAGTCTCCTTGCTGATTCTGGCTGTGCATGCTCCCACCTCCCGCGCCCCGCAGCCTCCGGCTCTCACTCCGGCCCTTGGTTCCTCCTTCCTTCTCCCTGTGTCTCTCAGCACCTAGCACCAAGGCAGCACCTCTGCACACCGGGTCGGCACTGTGGCCACAACAAAAAGCATCCCTGGGCATGCTTTGTGGCCCAGGGAGCTGCTGTCCACGGCCCAGGGTGCGCCTTCCAGGAGATGTGAGGAGGCAGGCGGGGAGGCGGGGAGCTTTGTGGAGAGGCCCCCGCTGGGTGGAGGGGAACTTGAAGAGGTGGGGAAGGACTGACTCAGAGAAGAGCTCCAGGGCTGGTCACTCACCGGCAGGGAACCAGGGAAGGGACATTGGCCTCCCTGACGGCCCACTTTCCGGGTATGCCTCCTGAGGTCAAGGGGAAGGTCATCTCATGACACAGGCAGCCTCGCTCAGCCCTCCTTTGAGTCGATGATGAATGACCCCCCGCCCTTTACAAACAGAGACTTGGAGGCTAGGAGGAATGAGCAACCACAGCCCACGGCTAGTGAGTGGTAGATTCAGAAAGGAACCGGGGCCCTTAACCCCTCGGCCCGGTCCGGAGCGGTGTGGGTTCTGTTTAAAACACAGAAGCAAAAGCCAGGTAGATGGGGGTGAGCCTTCAATGCAGAGAGGAGTCTCAGATTTCCAGGGGAGGCGGGGGTCAGGGGGAGCCCTACCAGGTCAAGCAAGGCATTAATAAGCTCGCTCCCGCCATTTGTCTACCTGGGAGAGACAGACGTGCGAACATAAATCAGTCGCCTTCCCTGCCATGAACGACTGCCCATCCCTTCCCTGACCCCGCGGATGACTCAAGACACAGAGGTTTGGATCATAGCGGCTTCACGTCGACCTGTTCCGCCCTCCTTTCCACGTGTCCTCACGGCTGTTGATGTAGTGACAAGGGCCCTTCAGTGGAGCCGGTTACAAGAAGATTCCAGATGCCTGTGGCCGGTGGACGGTGGCCACAGCAGATTTCCACAGTGGCAGCGTGCCTGCTTCCCGGGTCCATTATTCAGTCGTGAAGGAATATTCCGCTCAGAAGTTGGGCGCTAATTACCATTTACACGGTTACGGGGTAAACACAGCCCTGAACTGGGGTTTTAATTTTTTTTCCCAAAGAGCCCCCAACACTTTCATTCTATTTAAAAACGTGCTTATTACTTATTCATGGTATAGATTTCCCCTGAAGTAGATAATATCGTCTCTCTGGAGGGCAAGTTTCATTACCATTCCTGGAGGTTAATAGATGAAGGTCAGTTATAAACAAGCCAGAGAGCTTTTAACTCTCTTCCATGGCCGGCGTCCCGAAGGTTACTGGCTGGATTTAAACATATTCCACCAGAGCGTTGATTAGGGACTTGACCTTGCAGCTCCTCCGGGCCGCCCCCCAAAGGCAGGATGCCAGGCAAACGTCCAGCGTGTCTGCCGGGAGCTGGAGGCCGCTGTCAGCGGTTTCGCCGAGTCTCGAGATTTCTCTATTTGGGAAGAGGAGAAAGACATTACTCTGCTCTTATCATGACAAGCAGGCGAGCATTTCCATTTAAGCTAAATCAGTTTGCGATAGCGCGAGGCCTCCCGACGAAGAGCGTCCGCGAGGAGGAGGAGGGACAAGCGTAAATAAATCCAGGGTGGCTCTGAGCGCTGAACTGGAGGGCGGTGCTCGGGCCGCCTCGTCCTCTCTGCACGCACGCTCCGGGCAGAACCCAAACGGCCCTGGGAAAGGCCCAGGACAGGGAGGGGACGCTCTGAAACTTGTATCCCTGGCAGTCCAGCATGGACAGCTCTCGGCGTCCAGAGTCGGGAAGGGCGCTCCCAGAATCTGGTGGGATGTCCCCACCGGCAGCTCCCTTGGCCCATGAAGCCACCACACTTCTCTTTGGCTGTCACTCATGTATGGAGGGAGTCACACGCTTCGTCCCCACAGCAAGAACCCAGGGGTGGGCAAGTGTGTCTGCCCCTTGGTGCCCAGGTCGCTGGGGGTGTCTCTGAGGGTGTGTCCAGGCGAGGGGAGACTTGAATTGGGGGCGGGGGGCGCAGAGTAAACCGGGTGGCAGTCCCCGGTGTGGGCGGGCATCGTCCAAGTGGCTGAGGTGGAGGAAGGAGGAATTAGCCCTGCCTGACAGCTGCCGGGTGAGCTTGGCTCCTCCACCTGCCGCTGCTGCGTGCAGGGTGGGCGGTGCTTTCAGCAGGGGCGGTCCTGGGCGCCGTGGGGTGATTGGTAACGTCCCGGTCCCCACCCACTCAATGCCACTAGCGCGGCTCTCAGCCCCAACCCCAAAACTGTGACAGCCAAACTGTGTCCGGACATTGCCAGAGGCCCCCAGGGACATCAGCTGGGACCAGAGCTCCTACCTGAGGACAGGGCCCCCCTTTCCTGGTGCCTTCTGTGGGGGCTCCCCTGCCGCATCGGGGTGCAGAGCGTCTGACGCTGCAGTCCTCCCTGAACCATGTTCGCTCTGTACGACTTGAGAGAATTTTGATGTCTTACCCTATTATTCACTCAGTTATCTTCCTTAAGGTGCATATCTAGGAGGATTCTACATGCTTCCAAAGGAAGTTAGTTGGCAGCCTCTTTCCCCTGGTTTTCACCCCGAATTCACAGGCAGGGGTGCCCCACAGACGGGCTCGCCAAAGTAAGCTCTGTCTTAGGTTCCTGACGGGAATCCCCGTCCTGTCTAGTCGCTCGTTCTTGATTTGGTTTTATTTGACATATAGCACCGTATTCGTCGTAGGCATAACCTTAAAGCTCTTCTAACGGAAATACATTTGTTTTCAAAGGAAATGTATCCTGCGCCATAAATGGAAGCAGAGCCATAGGAGAAGGATTGAAAAATGTCACTGGGAGCAAACACGGCGTTGCAGCTACACGGCCCGGGCCCTGGAACCCGCGTCCCAGCCCGCCGCCAGCTCTGGGAGGACTGCTCGCTCTCCCGGCGCCTCACACGCACCTGCCATAATCCTCACGACCCCTAATGGCCTTCCGCTCCATCACCACGTCCTGTAAAAAGTCCAGTCCCCTGTCCACTTGGGCTTATTCTAATTTTTTTTTGTTGTTGTTATTATGGACAAGTCCAAAATAAAAGTTCTTGTACCTGTGCTTTTGTGAGGTCACACAATTATTGCCTGGGACTCAACAATTACGGGAGGAATCGAAAGGTTATAAGGGGCGCACGCATCACGAGTTGGCACGTACGATCACGTGGCTTTCCGACATTCGTGCCCCCGATCGCACGCGAGGATTCATCCCCCGGCCCTCGTCCGCCCGGAGCGCGCTGCGCCGTTTTCCATCCTCAGTTCGAGAGGAAGCGAATGACATCACTGTCTCCCCTCCGTCCCTCTGGTCCTTGCGGTGGCGAAGGGCTTCTCGTGCAGACACCGACGTCTTCATTTCCTCTCCTGTGATTTTCCGTTGCTGGGACTCGTGATTCCCAGGTGCCCGCCTCGAATCAGGTCAAAGCCGACCGAGCAGGTTTTCGGTTTCGCGCTCGGACAGGACGCGTTCGTGTGAAGTTTCCGCAGGTGCGAAGCGTGGGCGCGGGTGCGTCGTCTTGACTGTGGGTGGCCAGCGTCCCAGCGCCGTTGCTTGGAAAGAAGAAATGTAATCTTCGCCTTTGTCTGTTTCTTTTACTTGAAAAAAAAGGTGAAGGAAAACATGCCGGCATTTTACTTCAGAACTTTTCCGCCATCTGTGGTCCCGCATTACCGTGTGCTCGTGACAATGTGCTTGCGACCTTAAAACGTCCCTTCCTTCCTTCCCTGTGCGATGCCTACCGAGTGGGCGACACCCAGCCCTGGATTCGTGGTGAACAACTGGTCTCTCGCCGTCATGAGCGGGACCTAAATAGTTTGACTAAATGTTTAGCCAGTGATGGAAACTCATTAGCAGAATTCTGTGTCATGCTTGCCCCGGTAAACAATTCCTTCTGGTTGAAAGGGCCGTTCATTTGTTCTGCCTGAAGGATGTGGTTCCACCCAGGACTCGGGGCTGAGAACCGTTGCTGGCCTTGCCTGGGGCGATCAATCCGCTCTCCATCGCCCCTCCCACCTGGCCGATGGCCACTTCGTGCCAGCCCGGGCCTTCCTGGCACAGAGGCCTGGGAGTTCACGACCGTCCTCGAGACCCGGCACTGGGTGACTTTGGGGAAGTTACATGAGCCAAGAGTGAACTCACCGGAAGCCCATGGAACAGCCATTCTTGAAATCGCATCTGTGTGGCTATGATGAGCTTCTGACGTGACATTTCCATGGCCTTGTGGTTTCAGCCTTTTGTTCCTTCTGTGCGCAGTGGCTGGTAGAAAGAAGATTCCAAACACCTACCGATGTGGAAATGGCCTTTTTCCATGAGGGACAGATGACGCCTGCCTCCGACCCCAGCATCGTCACCATTTGTCATGAACAGGAGCTCACGAAGCCCCGAGGCAGAAGGAAGCTGCAGTTTCCCGGAGGGGCAGGAGAGGTGATCCAGCCAACAGACCTGGGCCGGCTGGGGTTTCTTCTCCCTGCCTTGGGCACAGCTGCCCCTGCTCCACGGTCCTTCGGGGCAGAGAGCAGAGGGGCTGCAGGGACTTGGGGTTCGTGCTTCGGGGCCCTGTGTCACCGTCGGGAACAGCTATTGAGCAAGAGGACGCGGCCTGCAAACCATCGTCCACCTGCGGGAGAGAGCGTGCAGTGTGAACGGCCCCGAGCAGTCCCGGGACAGAGACTCTGGTTCATTCCGTTGGCTTCCCCAGCACCTTTGGGCACAGACACCCGTGTCCTCAGCACACCCTTACCCCCGGACAGAGTGTGACGGACTCCACTTCGGGCAGTGGCAACTAAGAACACTGAGAGCTAGGGGGAGCTTAGAGTCACCCCTTTTCTGCGATGTTTGTCTCATTTTCTGAGCATCTTAGCTTTTTCTTCCCCTCCCTAACCTCACGGAATTCCATCATTCTTCC
The DNA here is from genome assembly GCA_004026765.1 of Micronycteris hirsuta. NCBI lineage: Eukaryota > Metazoa > Chordata > Mammalia > Chiroptera > Phyllostomidae > Micronycteris > Micronycteris hirsuta. The sequence goes on along the minus strand of PVJI01005052.1, from coordinate 33,582 downwards.
ATCCCATTACAAATGCAGTGCTGTCTGGCAGTGTGATCGGTGACACACATTTTTTTAGTGCCCTTAAAGCAGGGGTGTCACACTCATTGTCACCGGGGCCACAGCAGTCTCGCGGTTGCCTTCAAAGGGCCGAATGTAACTTTAGGACTGTATACATGTAACTACTCCTTCACGAGGGGCAAGGAGCTCGGTGCTGCCGTCAGGTAGAAACAAGGTACCGGGTGGATAAAACCAGGTGGAGGCCGGATCCGGCCTGCGGGCCTGGTGTCTGCCACCTGTGCCGTAAAGCAATGCACAGATCGGTGCCCGGCCTCTTTTAGAAAAAGATGATACTATTAACTAGACTTACTGTTACAAAGGCGAACTCAAACACTGTGCTTGGATAGTCTCGGTCGACGAACAGCAAGACCACGATGTTCAGCTCCTCGGGGCCACGTCTTGTCTCTCAGTTGGATGGGCTTGTCCAGCCCGGGGTGCAAGCTGATGGTGAGGTTTCTCTCTGGGCAGGCTGGGCTCCTGATGTCCCTGCCGCCCTCGGGTCCCCGCTGTCTCTTCTGCTGTGCCGAGGACCTGCGTCCCCCCTTCTCAAGCCTGCTCTCTGTCGGGAGAAGAGGGAAGTCACTCTCATGCCAGAACACCTGCAGCCCTGGCCCACCGTCTGTCCTTGTCCCCTGTGCTGGAGTCAGACGATGCTCGGAGCTCATTACTCCAGACTTGGTCCCGTCAGGAGGATTGAGTGGGGTGTGTCATCCAGGGAGCCTGCCCGTCCCTGGGTGGTTTGGGGACGTGTGACACTCTCTGGCCTGACTTCAGGCTGCTTTAGGACAGGGAGGGAGGGACACAGGTTCTGATAGCCACCAGAATCCCCGTCCTGGTGCTTTCACTCCCGAGAGAAGCCTGGGTCCAAAGAAGGGACGCTGAGTCCTATGAGGGGAGAAGGCGCAGACCTGGGGCAATGGCCCGGGGGCGGGGGGTGGGTGCTGCTTCCACAGCGGGGGTGGGGAGTCCCAAGCTCCACTCTTTGGTGGTAAGCAGACACCACCTTTCCCCTGGCTCCCCAGGGTTCCTCAGCTCTCTGTACTGATTATCCACTTAGTTCTGCCTGCAGTCCAATGAAGGCGAATTTAGAAACAGGAGGGTCTTCGTGCTGCCGGGTGAGCAGTGACCCACGGGAATGACAGGATGCACCTTTGCAGGGGACGTTCACAGGGCGTGGCCTGCAGCCAGGGCTGCCCAGCCACTCCCGGCCCCGGAACCACGGGAGGCCACGCCACACCCTGTGCGAGTGGCTGTGTCACCAGCGTGGTCAGAGGCCAAGCGCGACGGTTGAATATCCACAGTTGATAAAATAACTCCGAGGACTTAGAGAAGGGAGCCTGGCGGCGAGAGGGCCTGGCGGGCAGCGAGCAGGGTGAGGGGCGGGCAGGGCTCACCCTCTGCCCCTTCTCCCCTTCGGGATCGACTGAAGATTAAAATTCCTGCGCAGCCGTGACCACTTGAAATTAATGAGTTCACCATCCCGTTCTCCCCTGGAGGCTGTGATGCCCGAGACTAATTACCTTCGGTACAGAAAATGCTTTTGTTCGGCGGCCTGGGCTCCTTTTCCATGGCTGTACCTTCCGGTACGGCCCTGCATTTTAAACAGAGGAGATGTAATTAAATTAAAATTCAGGGTGGAAAGCGGCGGCGGCCGGCCATAATTGCTTTTCAGAGACCACGGTAATTGGCGCTCCAAGGATTTTATTTCAAAGCATCAGAGTCAGTTTGGAAGGCTTCCTTTATCGGGACTTGAGCCGCCTTGAAGAAGACGCTGTCTTCGCGTGTCTCGGTTTTCGTAAATTTAACTAAACTGTTTTATAATGATTATGTTAATAATTACAGTACCATGACGCTGTTTTATGGACATGGGAAGATAAAATTCAAATTCCCCTTCTGCCTATTAGGTGAAGTTGTAACCGCAAAATGTACACAATCTTTGCTCATTAACTGTGTGATAAGCGCTTGAAATTCCACCACCGACGAGAAGACGGGCCGGGGGCGCCCGCGCAGCATTTAATACGCTCAGTCAGTCACCGGGGGAGCGTGTGACCGAACGCCCCAACATGGCTCACACTTGGGGCACCCCGTTTCCTCTGCCTGGAGCGTCTCCCCCTTTCTGCTCTGGTCCAAGAAGTAAAATTCTGCTTATCCTTCAAGTCGCAGCTCCGGTGCTGCCTCTTACAGGCTGCGTGGGCCGCCCCCAGATTCGCAGTGAGTGTTCTAATACCCCTGTGCCGGTGTGGGGGGGGGGCGCCCCTGACGGATCATCGGCGGGAGGAGGACCCTGCTGAGTGGGGCTAGTGCCCGTGTGAAATAGGCAAGGGCACTGGCTTCCCCTCGCTCCACCAGGTGAGGCCACAGTGAGAAAACGGCCACTTGTCAACCAGGAGGAGGGCTGCCCTCAAGCACCCCACCATGCCGGCCCCCCGATCCTGGACTTCCAGCCCCCAGAACTATGAGACATCAACATCTGTGGTATAAGCCACTAGACTAGGGTATTCTGCTGCAGCAGCCAGCGCTAAGACACCGCCTCTTCCACGGAGTCTTCCTTGATTGCCCCAAGAAGAGTCCTCCATCCCAAACTCCAGACTCAGCAGCTCACATTTCCTCATCTCCCGTGTGCTGATCCCGGCTGTGCTGGCAAGAAAATGACTTCGCTTCTGTGGAAACTGCCCTGTTACAAGTCTCTCTCTGCTGCCCCGGTCAGAGGCTGCCGGCTTGAACACACACGTCGGCTAAGGACTGGAGTCAGCAGGCCACAGCCCCCACCTCAGGCAGAGCGGCACCGTCTCTGAGAGGGGGCAGGGGCCTGCTGGACACCCAGCTCTGCCTGCGACCTTGGGAAGCCACTGTACCTTTCTGTGTTCACTTGTCTTTTGTATAAAACAAGCTTATCAAACAATTATCATTAAGACGGCGTAAGCCTCCAGTGTTCTGTGGGTATTGATTACAGGTGGCGCAAACCTCAGAACTGTGGCCAAGGTGTTCACGGCATTAAAGCTAATTCAGGCCCCACTGAATCACGCCACGGCGACCGGATTTCTCCGTGACATCACGCTTCTGGCTCCAGAAAGACAGAGCAAAGCAACATCTCACTGTCTCACCGTTTCACGCCGAGCTGAGCTGCTCGTGAAATAAGCTGGTGACTATTAACTGGGCCCAGCTCTCCATCCCGTTTTGCTGAGTCCTCCTGACAAAGAGCAGTCCCCCCACCTTCCCGGGCACACGGAGTTCCGTGAGCGTTTGCTGATTCTGCGAAGGGCAGGAGGCAGAACTCGCAGGGGCAGAGGAAGTACCAGCTCACGTCATCATCTCGACTTCTCGACTTGTGCTCAGCACTTGCAGGAGCAGCCGCCGCCGTGTGAACCCCTGCCGCGCGTACGCCACGTGCCGGGCACCGAGCCGAGAGCTCCCCGTGGGTCCCATCACGTGCAAGTGCGTGACGTGGGCGCCCTCGTTACCCCTTTCTCCCGAAGAAGTCGAGGCTCAGAGAGGTCAAGGAACCTGACTGGGAGTCTGCAGCCAGTAGGCACCAGAAACGGGATTTGAGCGTGGTTCAAAGCCGGCCCCTGAGTCCGGGCTCTCGGCTAGAAGGTTCCTGTGACTCACAGGCAGCTCACTGGTCAGGGTTAGTGTCCAGTTTGTGGAGGGCTGACCCTACATGGTGTTACTGGGGAGGCTGATAGTCAGGTGCGGTGTATATTTATAGCTAATGATTCTGTCATCCAGTCCTGATGGCTGGGCGGGGGGGTGGTGGTCACTGTACATCCAATCAATTCTCCAAAACAGGCAAGACGTCCTACAAGGCAACTCCATTCTGACACCACCCACCAGGGGGTGGCGTGGGAACCCACAGGCTAAGGGCTCAGTCCCACTGGAGCGCCCCGCCCGCTGCAGGAGCCAACTGCAAGTCCGCAGTCAGCTGGGCATCTGACCAATGGGTCGCGGATGGAGGTTCCAACAGCCTCCTCTGGGGCTTCCATTCATTGGCCTGAGAGGCTCACAGAATCCAGAGAATCGGGTCCTTCCGGAGGCTTCCGGAGGCACTGACCCAGCAGGGACGCATTAACTCCCATGAACTCATGACCTTCCTTAGCACCGTCCTGAGCACCACTTGCTAATAAAAGCTGCCAGGGGCTCTTTGGTGAACTAGCTGGCTCCAGGGCTGCAGCAGGGAAGACACAGGTGAGCTGAGAGCCTGTTGGGGTACCCGGTTGTGAGGAAGCACCCCAGACACAATTGAACAAGAAGGGGGGTGCACCGGACTCACACAGCGACCCCTGGGATTGCCGTGTGGCTGAACGCCGGCCAGCTCGAGCATCAACGTAAGTGACAGTGTTGGATTTCAACCCAAGGAACAAAAGCAACACCCAGGAGCCCGTCCAATGAGGAAATGAACACGTCAATGAGGGAGAGGGGGCAGCTGTTCCTCGCAGAAGGATTCCAGGGAAACACCCAAACCACGTGGACGGCATGGAGTCCCGGGGCGGAGTGCAGTCCGGGGGCGGAATGGAGTCCCGGTGCGAACAGCACAGTGAGAATCGCTCGTGGGCTCTACAATTGGCAGTGAAGGCCCACGCAGAAACAGAATGCATGTGTAGCTTCAAAGAGTCTGCCCCGAATACTGAGATATCCCAAAGAGGGAAAAGCGACTACGGTGGAGACCCTGGCAGACCCCCTTGGACAAGCGGCCAGGGTCCCGGCACCCACGACACCCGCAAGTGGTCAGGTGCCCCGACCTGACGCAGAGAGAAGGGCCACCCGCTCAGGGTCTGCATTCCCACCGCGCACAGCCCCCAGGTCGGAGCGAGAAAATGTCAGGCAGGCGCAGATCACGGGACTTTCTACAAAACCCCGGACCGGCACCCTTCCGAGGTGTCGAGGACGGGGGAGACAAGGAGACTGTCACAGCCTGGAGACCTGGCGACTCCGTGCAGCCCGGGCGTTTACTCAGAGACAAAGCGCAGCTGCGGACACTGAGGTTGAGTGACCTGTGTAGGGGGAGGAAGAGGACGGGGAGATTTAACACGTCCACTTCCAGGAACGAGTGTGGGAAAGAAGACAGTACGTACCCTAAGCGTGTAAATGAGCCTCACGTGGTCCTGTCTGCACAGATCTGCGCTCCAGTGGGAGGGCCCTCCCGACGCGCCAAGGCTGCGGGTTCGATCGCCAGTCAGGGAACGTGCTAGAATCAACCAGTGAGTGCATCACGAAGGGGAACAATGCATCGATGTTTCTCTCTCGCTCTCAAGTCAATACATAAAATTCAAAAGAAAAAGTAACAAATCCCAGTCTGCAGGTGTGCTCCCTGAGGAACCCCACAGGGCCCCTCCTGCCCCTCAGCAGCCCTCCCCCAGCCCCTCCTGCACGTCCCAGCTCCCGATCACCCCCAGGCGCCGAGCCCTCCCATCGGCCCCTGAACTTTCCTCTGTTGACTTCCCTGCCTGGTCCCACCACGTTGCTTCGCACTCCTGCCGTCTGCATGCCTCCCTGGTCTGCTGCTTGCTTGGGGGTCGGTTTCAGAACAGATGAGGGGACTGCAGTCGGGACGGCTCTGCTGGGCCAGGGGGTGGGTGGCGATGGGGGACAGACGAGCCCTGGAACAGTCCCCTCGGGTAGGAAGGCACCACGTGGAGGGTCTGGGCTCCCAACTCCCCTGAAGGGCAGAGCCCTTTGTCCCTAGGGGGGTTCCTCCTTTTCCACCGTGGGGTGCGTGGTCGCTGTGCCCTCAGGGGAAGTAAGAGGCTCTCTCAGACCTAACCCCTGAGGGAGCCCCGTGTGGAATGGCCCAAACTACTCCTCACGGGGACTCAGGGACTCGGGGACTCGGGGACTCAGGGACTCAGGGATGCAGGGGCTCTGAGGAGGTACAGATCTTCCCCTCAGTGGCCCCCTTTCCCACAGAAGTTGCATAAAAGCTTTTCATTACGTGATTATACTTCTGTGCTTTGCAGTCACGTCAGGTAACTGACAATTAGCATGTTAATTATGAAATTAGGTGTTATAATCACAATACAGAGCGAACATTTGTCATGAAGATTTAGCTCACAAACAAATGGCTTTGTTCTTTAAGGAGGAAAAACACAAAAAATCTGCGTCACTTCCCGAGTTGGCAGACGGCGAGATTTAATGTACGCTGAGCACCGGAATGCGGCACTCTGCTAGAAGGCAGATGGAGCCCGTCCGCCCCTTCCGCTGGGATGTGGTCACCCTGGAGTGTCAGGGTGTCCAGTCCCTCCCGGGCGAGGAAAAGGTGTTGAAAGAGCCTTAAAAAAAAGAAGTCCCTGAAGCTGAATGCAGCCTCTCACAACACCACCAGCTGGTCACTGACACAGATGGATTCCTAGAACACTCACCTAGCAGGGAAGCCTGTCCTACAAGTTAATTCTGGGGGATTTTTTTGGGTTCCCTCTTGTCTACGTTTCTCAATCTCATAAGCACCAATCTAGAGAGAGAGACAGGGACACAGCCCCTACTCTCGAGCCGTCGGGGCAGACAGCAGCCCCCGGCTGCTCGGTCCGGCGCACTGGGTGAGCCACAGGTCAACGGGCACTCGGACGGCCCTGAGCACCTCTGTGCTTCTACGTCACAGATGCTGAGATTTCCTTTCCCGAAACAGAAGGCAGATTCAGCAGGGTGTGATATAAGTTATGAAAGTGTTTACGGCAACAGGATCCTCCTCCGTTCCTTCGTGTGGCTGGTCTGAGCTCGGTTCCTGTCCCTTTGGAAAGAAGTCTGACTAACACAGTTGTTTGTAAAAATGCAATTTAAATACAGGGGTCAGTTAAACCTTTTCTCATTCTGTCGTGACTCACATCTAGGCCCTGCTCGGCAGGATTTCTGATTCTGGAGCCCAGGGAATGGCTATTTGCGACACTTTTTTTTTAAATTCTTTTTTTGGTGAGGTGATAAACATCACATCAGGGCGAAGCCAAGAAGCCATCTGTGGTTCCCACGTGTGGATGGAGCTGGCGTCTCACCGTTGGTGGCAGGCATCTCTGTCTATCACTGCTGTGCAATGGCCGCAGGAAGAGACCTCCGTCAGGGCGAGGGGGCCTCGGGGAGAAAGGACTCCCTCGCTCAGCGCCGGTGACCCGCCCTGCACTCCTGGTCTCCATCTCCCCGCGTGGTTATTCATTCCGAGTGCCCGCCGACGGCGCCCTGCCTCGCACACTGTGCGTGTAACTCACTCACCGATAACATGCACAGGTCGGTGTGCTTCAGCGTGCTCACGGGGGCGTGGAGCCGTCGCGGCAATGTCAGAGCCTCTTCACCGCACACGAAGGAGCTCTGCACCTGTCGCGGGCGCCCTCCCCGCCCCCCGCCCCTTGGCCCCGCGCGGCCGCCTGTCCCCTTTCTGTCTGTGGATCGGCCCATTCTGGAGTTTCACGTACGTGGACTTGGACGCGATGCGACCCTTTGTGCCGGCTCCTTTCACCTGCCATTGTGTGTTCAAGGGCCCTCCACGCAGATATCAGCGCTTCCCGCCTTTCTAAGGCAGAAAACCATTCCAGGTACAGACAGACCACGTTTTCTTTATCCACTCGCCTGCGGGCGGACTTCTTGGGCTGCTCCCACTTCTTGGCTATTATAAACAATGCTGCTGTGAACAGTCATGTCCCGTGTTTGCACGGACGTATGTTTTCATTTCTCTTGGGCATGCACCTAGGAGTGGACATGCCGGGTCACACGGTCATTGCATTTTTAGCCTTTGGAGGCAGTCCCACGCTATTTTGTCAGTGGCTGCACCGCTTCGCATTCCCGTCAGCAGGGAACAAGTGTCCCGATGTCTCCACCTGCTCGCCAGCACTTACTTTTTTTCACTCTGTCCGTCCCGGTGGGTGTGGGGCTGCCTCCCTGTGGCTTTGACTTGCATTTCCCTGATGGCTCAGGAGGCTGAGCATGCTTCCTCGTGCTTGCTGGCCACATTCGTGTCTTCTTCAGAGAAACGTCTGTTCACGTCACGAGTCCGCTTTTTAAGCTGGGTCTGTCATTTTGGCAACAGGGGAGAGGGCACTCAGGTGAATTCGTCCTCAGGTTTCGGAATGACTTGATCGATTACTGAGAAATACAGTCTGCGCCATCAATGGGCCCAGGAAGATGAATATAAAAGCAGATCGAGCCGAGAGAAGACAAACATGCCGCCCCTATCCTAGGGCAGGTGGGTGGGTAGAAGGATGTGGGGGGTGAGTGTCGACACCTCTCTTCAACCTTCAGTGCTCAGTTTGCATGTCGCCTCCTCAGGGAAGTCCTTCTTGATTGCTCTTACAGAAATCCTGTGAATTATGTTTTACATTAGGCCCATTTTTTTGTTTCCTTCAGAACACGTCTATGACGTGTGATTGTTTGACTTTTCTGCTTCCCTTTCCCCTCCTAACTCCGTCTCCCAGCAGTTCGAGGTGAGAGTTCCTGCCGGTCCCCATCCCCCTGCTACCGGGTTCTCAGTGGCTGCTTGGCACCTGGTACAGCGCCTTCGCTCGACTGCCGAATGGAAATAGCTCAGGTTGTGAGAAAGAACGACTCTATCTGTTCCTCAAATATTGGGGAAGACTTTATGAAATCATTCTACAAAGACTAACTTTCAAACAAACTCCCTCTGCCTTTGTCCCTATAACATTTACTTAGCAAAATCAACCTCTGGAACATGCTCGCAATAGTCAGTCTTGAAAATTGTGATGTAAACTGGACATTCTTCCTACACTCTTCGTTCAGAGGGAGGTTTAGCTCCAGGGGGGCTCCTCCTGGAATCCATGGTCCCTGCTCCGACAGGATTTCATCAACAAGGCGACATTCTGTGTCACAGCCCTACTGTGCTGAGCCCACCTGTGTGGACTTTGAAGACTCCAAAAGGCTCCACTCTGTCTGCATTCCGCGTTACGGAAAATACTCTTGGCCGTGAGGAAGGCACCCCTCACATCCCGTAAGCATGAGTTCTGACTCCCACCTGCTGCTGAAGCCGTGCTCACACACCATGGCCTTTATGGGCCCTGCTCTGCAGAATACGGGTCTGAACCATACCCAGAAACAGGACCTAAAGTCCCGGACTGGGACATCAGGATTTTTAAAATCATGAGTAATGTGTGATGCTCGTTCGTACATTTACCATGTTGCATAGCTCGAGCCTTGCTCTGCCCTCCCCACAGCCCCCCCTCCTCGGCACACTGATGAGCCCCTGCTGGTGGCTGGCGGCACGCGGGGGCTGCGGGAGGCAGTGGGCCCGTTCTCGGGCGTCCTGCTGGGAGGTGGGGAGAACCGGTCCCTCTGGGCCGGGGCCTGGCGCAGCCGCTTCTGGTTAGGTGATGCTGGGCAAGTGACTCCGTCTCTCTTTGCCTCCATTTCTCTATCTGTGGAGGGAAGAGAGAGCTGCGGGAAGGACGCAGGGATTTAGGATGCAGAGCCCTTAGGACTGTGCTGGAAGATGGTGCTTATGATGGGTTGCTTTCTTCTTCTCTCCTTCATCTTGATGAATATCATCGTTCATCACCATCACTGATATCATTACCACCATCATCACCTTCATCAGCATCACCATCATCACTACCATAATCATTATCATCACCATCATCATGTCCATCATCACCATCACCACCCCATCATCATCTCCATCATCACCGAGAGTGCAGGAGGAGAAGAAACTAGGGGAAGGCATGTCCCCTGAAGCTTCCACTGTGGACACGCTGCTAGGGGTGCCTGGGGGCACCAGTTAGGGGCATAGAGTAGGTAAACGGGAAAATTGGGCTGGAGCTCCACGGGGACACCGGGCCGCCGGTGTGGTTTGGGGACCGCTTGCACACAGGTACTAAAGGGATGAGTGGGGCTGGATGGGAGCGCCTTGGGAGAGCGGGGGCAGAGAAGGGACCGGGGTGACGGGCAGTGGCTTGAAAGGGAACATGAAGGGAGAGGACCCGGTGGGCCAATGCCTGTGGTCAGAAAGGCAGGAGGGTTCTGGGGGCGATGCCGCGTGGCGGGGGAGGGAGGAGGACAAGGGCCAGCAAAGGGAACGGCCCACGGCACTGCGCGGTGAAGAAAACTCGGGTACTCTGGGGAGCACAGGGCCCACTGAACCGAGCAGTGGCAGCTCACTGGTGGCCCCCACGGGGGCACAGACGCGCTGACTTGAGGCTGGAGGCCGTGACCTGGTGCGTACTGACATCATGGGCTCTGGCAGGGGAGAAGCGAAGGGTCGGGGTTAAGAATTCGGGGAGTTCAGTGCAGCGTCAGGGCCCCTTTCTCTGCCAGACTGACCCAGGAGGAAGAACCCCAGAGAGGGGACAAGGTGGGAACTTAGCAGTCACTGGGCAAACACTGAGCTCCCACGGGTGGCCTTTTTCAACAGACCAGCTTGGGCCACGAACCTCAACATCTGGCCTGGCTCCCGGACCTGCCTTCTCATCTTTACCCCGTGGAAGCAAGAAGTCATGGGGCCAGGAACTGAGAGGGGGGTAGGGTGTGGACTTCCTGACTAGGTACAGAAACCCCCCAAATTCATAAGTGGAAGCCCTAACCCCAAAGTGACCCTGTTTGGGGGCGGAGCCTTTGGGAGGTGACTTGGGTTCCATGGGGGCGGGTTTTGTGACGGGTTTAACGTCCTGCTGAGAAGCATTACAGAGCTTTCTCTCTCTCTCCCTCTCTCTCTCTCTCTCTTTCTGCCACGCACGGGCACAGCCAGAGGGGATAGCCGTCTGCAGCCAGGACGCGTCCCTCACCAGGACCGGAAGAGCTGGCCCGAACCCGGTCCCACCGTCTCCAAAACTGTGAGAAATAAACGTCTCTGGTTCAAGGCCTGGGTCTCCGGTCCTTCGTTAGAGCAGCCAGGCCGGCTGAGACACCTGCTCACTAGCAAAATGCAACTGAACGCGCACCCCTGGCGAACAGCTCTTCTCCCTTGGGCGGGCTCGGTATTCCCTGATGGCCTGGAGATCTGCGTGCGCGCACACACACACGCACACACACACACATGTGTGTACATATCTATCCAGAAATGTGGACGAGGGCCCCGCTGTGCCCCGCCCCCCCTCCCGGGTCTGGCTGGGCTGTGGTTGGGGGCAGCAGGTGTGCACACCAGAGGTGTGATTTGCGCATCGGCCGTGCCACCCACAAAACCAGTGCTTTCTTCTCTCCCAGAAAGAGTCCATAATGACCGAGCACGTGGAAGTCATTTTCCTCTCCACAGAGCACCATGCAATATTGATACACGAATTCTAGAGACAATCTCAGGCAGAAGACAGGGCTCAACCGCATGCCACAATATATAATTAGGAGCCCAAGCACCCCCACCCCCCATGGACAAGCGCGCTGTTGATTGCGCGTGATTGGCTGTTTGCACGGCGCGAGCTCGCCGCGTCGTCGTTCGTTCTTGTCAGCTCGCGCTCGCCCGCCGAGGTGCAGCAGCAGGTGCAGAAAGTCAGAAAGACGCTGGCCAAGAAAAGCTCCAAATTGAGAAAATTCTATCCATTAAGTTATATTTTCTGGAGATTGCAAAAACCCAGCAATTATTCCAATTTCGTGATGGAACACATCCGTTTAGGAGGGACAAGGACTTGCTAAACGAGTCCTCAAACCTCCCGCCGCAAACTGGCCCACGGCTCGTCCAGCAGCCGGCTCCGCTCATAGCTGCGCCGGCGGAGGGACGCGCGCAGCCCGGGCGGCTGTCGGTCAGCGGCCTACATGCCCGCGTCTGGTCGCCAGATGGAAATGTACCTTCACCTCCCGTGCCCTTTCTCATACGTAACTTCCCAAGTTGTTTGCCACATTAAAAAGAAAAAACAAAAACAGCCCTGGCTGGTGTGGCTCAGTGGATTGAGCGCGGGCTGGGAACCAAAGGGTCACCGGTTCGGTTCCCAGTCCGGGCACATGCCTGGGTTGCGGGCCGGGTCCCCAGTGGGGGCCATGTGGGAGGCAACCATACATTGCTGTTTCTCTCCCTCTCTTTCTCCCTCCCTTCCCCTCTCTCTAAAAATAAATTTAAAAAATCTTAAAAGCAAAAACAATTAAAAAAAGAAACCAAAACAGTGTCTGGGGAAGAGAGAGGCAGTCTCTCCGCCGGCCACTTGGTGCTGCGAGTTCGTGCTGCCGTATCTCCTGCCTGCTCCTCGGCCACCTGCCTACACGCCACCAGAACGTGAACACTGGGACCCCGTCCCTGTGTCACCAATCGCTGTTTCCTCCGCATTTACTCTGGGGCCTGGCACACAGTCGACGCTTCACAAACATTTGTTGACTTTTACAGACCTCGCCGCACACTGAGGCCGTGCAGGTTTATTACAAAGGCCATTTGACAACACAGCGTTTAGTATTCTTAAAACCACATAAATTGGTACTGTAGCCATTAGCAGCGGTCCCCACCGTGGGAAATGACTTTTTATGTGTGATGCAATCTTCCACTGTTAATAGTTGGTGATGAAGAACTTTATCAAAGACAGCATAACATTTTTTGAGTACAGAGCAAGCAAAGCCTCCAAAAATGTGCTATTTTGATGGAAATATCTTTTGCCCTCCTATGCTAATGCTGTCTCCATTAATTACCACCGCCAGAGCATCTGTGATTACTATCCAAGAAAAACAGACGGGGCCGGGTTCGATAGCCAATTTTCTCAGTTAATTTAGCTATAAAGAGAACTACCGTGCATGATTTTGAGAGGAGAATAGTGGATTTATCATTTACATATTGAATTAAATAGACAAAAAAGCACATAAGAGCCATGACAAAGTCACTCCGGTGAGGAGGCAGAATAAGAGGGCAGGAAGCGCCGGGCTCTCTGAGGCGTTGTCTTGTGGACAGGCACTAGGTGGGTGAAGGCTGGTGTGCCCTCTCGCTCTCAAACCGACAACCCCGGACCTGGACAGACTCGGTGGGCCATGTGCTCACCACAGATGACGTTCAATGTCACCTCCAGCCTGGAATTAGGGAGAAAGAGCAAATGTTAGCCACGAAGACGGTGAGCCCTTGAATCTGACCTTGGAGCGCTGGTCTCGGGAGGGGACCCGACGCCGTCTGAATCGAGATGTCTGTCCCAGGCAGCTTCCCCCGTCTAGGCTCTGCAGCTTCCCAATTCCACACATTGAAGACGATCTGATCGCTCAGGGCGGCTCCCGTGTAACACGCGTGTGATTCACTTATCCTCGGAAACCAGATTTCCTGAGCACCCCCATCACACCGGGCACACCCACAAGGCAGTGCACAATAATCCTGGGGTCATAGACCAAGTGTCGCGTTTGCACCTCGGCATGAGTCCATCATCAGAAAATTTCCTCTAGAAAGGGTAGAGAGAACCAGACGGGAAAAGAAAAAATGCCGGACGTTTAATTAATTAATTATATTTGTCGTTTAATTAATTAATTATATTTGACGTTTAATTAATTAATTAATTAATTAATTATATTTGTATCCTCACTCCAGGACATTTTTTTCATTGCTTTTGGAGAGAGAGGAAGGGAGAGACAGAAACTCTGATTGGTTGCCTCCCATACACACCAGGACCAGGGATCGGGCCCACAACCTGTGTATGTGTCCCAACCGGGAATTGAACCTGCAACCCTTCGGTCACAGGACGATGCTCCAGCTGAGCCACACGGGCCAGGGCAAAAATGCAGAACGTTTAGAAGCTGGAGCAACTGTGGCGTGTGGATTAGTCAGAACTTCTGCTTGTAAGTAACAGAAGATAATCTGATTTTTTTAAAGACATTGCCTTTTTCAAGGAACCAGCTTTTGGTTTGGGTTGATTTCCTCCTTTATTTTTAATTGTATTGATTTCTCCTCTAGTTTTTGTTATTTCTTTTCTTCTGCTTGCTTCAGGAATAACAATTGCTCTTCTTTCATTAGCTCTCCAGGGAGGAAGCTTGGGTTATTGATTATAGATCTTTCTTCTTTTCTAACAGACACATTTCCTGCTATCAATTTCCCTGTAAGCACTGATACGCTGCATTCCATAATTTGGTAAGTTATGTTTTCATTTAGTACAAAACATTCTATTACTTTTTCTTAACACTTTTTCTTTGATGTATGTATCATTTTGAACTGTGGTGTTTAATTTTAAAGATATTTTGGGTTTTTTCAAAAACCTCTATTACTGATGTCCAGTTTAATTCTGTGGTTTACTGAGAACACCCTTCGCATGATTTGGTGTAAATCTTTTTAGGTGCATTTTATGGTTCAGAATGTGGACGATCTCAGGGAAGTTCCATGTGAGTTGGGAGGAAGGTGCGTTCTGCTGATGCTGAATGGCACATGCCATTACGGTCAACAAGGTCAAGTTTATGGATGGCGCTGCTCCGGACATCTCTATCCTTACTGATTTCCCACTTGCTTGTTCTACCAGTTACTCTGTCTCAGGAAATGGAGATGGAGTTATTTACCTACATGACGAACTCCCAGGAGGGGCAGAGGCAGAGCTGGCCTCAGGAACCACCAGCAGCACACCCTGAAAGTTGGCCAAGACGGCTGGTCTACATTTTCTCTACCTTCTCATTTCTCTCTGTTCCAGCATCACTCAGTGCCACTGTGGATCGCTGAACAGTTTCCCCACCAAGGCTGCAGACAGGCCAAGACCCTTTCTCTGTAGCTTCAAATTAAAACAAAAATGTGCAGAAGGATTATGAGCTCACCTTGCTTCACGCACCCTAGCCTGGACCAATCACTGTGGCTGCGGAGGGGAAGGACCGTGATTGGTTCAGGCTGAACCACCTGCTCCCTCTTGGGGCCAGAGAAATGGGACCATGCCCAGTAAAGATAAGGAAGCTTCTTCTTGGGTGTAAAGACAGCTATTTTAGAAAGGGTCGTGTTGGAGGGAGAGAGAAACCAAACAATCCATGAACAGGAAGCGAAAGTAGGGGCTCACTGAAGGTAAAAATGTGCCTGCTTCACAATTTCATCCACTCAAAACCCTTTTTCCTCCTTCTGGGTGTTCGTGGGAAGGGATGGGGTGAGCCTGGCCTCTCACGGCCCTCAGTGGAGTGGGTAAGTGGCTCTGTTCATGTGACGATACATTTACACTGAGTTACTGTGACAGGGACTTCTATTATCCATTACATCTCATTGCAAAATGTCAGAATAAATCTCACGGGCCGAGGGGGTGGAGAGCAAAGCTGCTCTCTTTTCTCTGCCTTTTTTACAGTCCACGGATTCTTAGATTTGCCACGCTTTAATGCGCAGGTCGGGAACACAGCGCAGCACGCGGGTGTTCGCCGCCAGCTCCTGCACCCCCGCTCCCACCAAAAGAAAGTACAAATGCCCCAAAATACGATTCCCGGCCGCTCACTCTGAACAAGGTTGCCATTTTTTTTTTTAGACAGTTAATTCATGTTTACTCATTCAAGGTTAACCTGAGACGGCCTGAATCTCCGTGAAAATTTTCCTAAAAGGAACCAAAGGTTTAATAAAACTTTCTGTAAAAATACTTGGAAGGGGTGTAAGACTCCTGGCGTGAACCCGAGTGGACATCACTTAAGCGCAAAAGGACACTGACCGCCTCGCATTAAAAAACACATAACCCACGGGAGTCGGCAAGGGCTGAACCAGGGGCTCACGGGGGTGGGGTGGGGGGACCTGCTCCTGCCCCAGCTGTCTGCTCTGCGCTTTGCCACGCCTCCTGCTCCGCCCACTTGGCACTGACCACGCCCCCCGCGGGGCAGGGGGCGGAGCCAGGTTCTGCGGACTGGGGTCTAAAGGAAAGGGAGCGATGGTCCCCAGGAGACCCTGGGGCTTCCTCGTCAGCGTAGCAGCAGCAACGGCAGTGACAAGAAGAACGTCAGGCATTGACAGAGCACTCAGGGTGTGTGCCTCGCACTCTCTGGGGCATTTTAAATGCTTTCACTAATTTAATCCGCACCACCCGCTCACGGGAGGGGTGCACGCGCAATGGTGCAGCGCTCCCCAAGTCTCTGTGTGTGCTCCATCTGCTGACCCCCCACCAGGAGCAGCAAGTCGCACACGAAGCCTGCGGGGACCGCACGGTGTACGTCCCGCAACAGGGCAGGGGTCCGGAAGGGGACAAGACCTGGGGCTTTCGATGCAGTCTTCACCTTGTCACCCAGCCTTCGCTGATGAGACCAAGGGCAGTCTGAGAGTCTTTGAAGTTGGCCAAGGGCCCACGCTCGGCTGGAGTCAGTCAGTGAGCACCTGTCCCACGCTCACTGCAGGCCAGGTGTAGTTCTAACTCGCTTCCACACAGCACCCAGTTCTCACGACATCCCTAGGAGACAGGTGCGACCCGTGCCCTTGGGAAGAGACTGGAGCCCAGCCGGTGCTGGCAGCCAGGGTTGAAACCTGGGCCTCCTGGCCCCACAGAAAGAGTTGGCACGACGCCAGTCAAGCAGAAGGTGTGAGTCCCCGGTCCCAGGGCTCTCCCTCTGAAACCTGCGCCCCGTGGATTTCACTGGCGGTGGTGTCTTCCGCGTGCCTCCCATTCTCCGCTCGGAGCTGCGCACCGGGATCCTTCGGAAACTGTTTGACGGCACTGACCCAGGCCAAGCCGCCGCACACTTTTCTCCGAGGGACAGACAGGAGCTTCCCTGTGTCCCAGCCGCACCGGAACGTGGGTGCTACAGTCTGACTTGCCCACCGTTTTCACACATCGCAAAATTTTAATTTTCTAAAGTCCACTTAAAATGTGAAACACCTCCTCAGCTCCCCGGCCACGTGAAGACAGGCGGGGGCCGGGTTTGGCTGGCCCTGAACGAGACCTTCGTCACGGGACCCTGGTCGAGAACGCTGCCCTTGCTGATGTCTGAGGGACAAGGACAACAGCGGTGACAAGGCCCCAGCACGTGCGGGGGCTTCCGACTCTGAGTGTCCCCCATCCCTGTTTCCTCTGCCAGCTCACAGGTATTCGCTATTCCTTTCAACCCATGACCTCTTTTTATTCCACAGCACAGAGAAGATTTAAAAACCCATCTGAAGTTCTGCAGGTCCTTCCCTGAGAGCAAGAGTTGACCTGAAGGGTCAGGGAGGGAAGCGCTCAGGGATGAAGATTCTCTAGCAGAGAAAGAAGGACGCGGCTCCGTCCTTGCCTTGTGCAGGGCCGGGGCTGGGGGCACATCCCCAGGAGCTGCCTCACCGGGGGCCCTGGCACTGCAGCACCAACGGGCGACTGAGTGAGCATGGCAGATGGATCTGGCCTGGTCCCAGCTGCTCCTCCACCTCAGTCTCTTCCCAGGGCTCTGCGGCAGCTGCCATCCTGCCTCCCAAATGGGAGCCAATAAACTGAAAGACAGGAAATGAACGGAGGAAGAGACGCTGGAGAAGTCCCCGAGTGTAATCAGCGTCGGGGCCATTAAAACTCGGCTGCATTTTCCTCATCCTCTGAATCCCCCAGGAGGTGGACGTGAAAAGCTAATTCCCTTTGGCTGCATTTGTAATGGGTGGGATTTCATTTTTGGAAAATCATTTGCGGGAGAAAAGCAGGAGAGGACGGAGCGGCTGCTTTGATCAGCGAGGGGGGATTTGATGGCTTGCCCAGCCAAACCGAGAGGGGTATCAAGTCACTCCGAAAAGCCAAGCACCTTTCCATCGATGAGTGAATGCAAGAAACAAAGGAAGGAACCAGTCCTAGCCCAGATCTCCACTCCCCGCTGAGCTCCGTCCGACCTCCTACAAGAGCCGTCAAATTTCACTTCACTGGAAGCTGGACGGACTTCACCGGAAACTGGGTGTTCTTCTTCTCTTTGCTCAGATGATCCCCGACATAAAACATTCCCTAAAACCTCTGTTGGAAACACGTGATGGAACTTGGAAGGAGAGAGGACGAGGGTAACTGGCGAATGCCTCTCTTCCCGGCTCTGCAGCAGGCTCCCCGTCTCACGCGGCCTCCTGGACGGGAAGCGTGGCCTCAGGAAGGCTGGACTCCTCAGACGCAGAGAGCAGAGAGAGAAAGTCAGAGCGGCAGTCCCACAGCCCGTCTCTGCAGGGACCCGCCATTACCCAGACTCATTGTATTTTTGCCAACGCGAGTCTATAAAGTTGCTGATTTTCTCTGCAGCTGTCATCCGGTCTCGGTGGGTGGTCCGGAAGTGGGGACACACAGCCCCGCGTGTCCCACTGAGTCCTCCCCGCGGTCCAGCTCCACTCCCAGACAGGAAACCATCCACGGCTTGCTTTCCTGCCAGTGTGGACTGCTCATTAGTTTTAATTATTTTCCGAGATCTGGAGGGAGCCGTCAGAGAAAATTAATCATGGGTGGAGGGCACAGCAGCCTTTCCGTGGTCGTAAAAACCCACGAAGCGTTTTGGATTATGGACTTTTTATGATTTACACTCAAATTTGAACCGAAGGGGGCAGAGAGCACATTAGCGCTTCTTTAAAAATCAAGGGGATTTACACTACATCAAGTTTCGTTGCAAAATAAGTTGCCTTTCCATTGTGTTTTTAATGTCAATTTTGCAGATATGTGCAGGGAAGTCCTTCTCTAACTTTGATTTTGCTAGAAAAATAAATTTAAAAAAAAACAGCATCATTTTTAGGAGATCTTTTCAGGATCGGGCCAATTGGGAAGGCTTAGATTTTTCTTTTTTTTTTTTTTCTGGAGTAGCGTATTCCATCTGGAAAGTTCTCTCCCACCTTGGTTTTTATACACTAAGCCCCGTCCACCTCCCTGACAGCCCTGTAGGTGGCAGAGAGCTGCCGCGTCCCCTCACAGAATCTGAGAAGGCTGCAGGTGCGGAACCCCCGGCCAGGTTCATTTCAGGGTGCCGCCCCCCATTACTAGACGTGCCTCCGGGCAGCGCCTTCACCCCTGTGCGCCCGGGCTTCCTCCTCGCGAGGGTGCCCCTGACGATCCCCCGAGGACACTCATCTGAAGCGCCAGACGGAGGCCTCACCAAGCGCTCAGCTGTCGCTGTTCATGTTTCAACTGGGTTTCTGATGAAGCACATTCCCACACGTCCACATGCGACATGGTTTTGAGTCTCCTTGCTCTCGGGGTGACCAACGTGTCCTGGTTTTAAGAGTGGCCGCCACCTCCCGGTGCCATGGTACTCACTCACTGCCCTGGCACCCCCTCCAGGGTGTTTCTGCCCCAGCAAGAGCACGCTGAAATCCCCCCCCCCACCAGGAGACCCACCGTTGGGGGCGGCCGTGGAACGCTGCCTGCAGTGACGCAAACTGTGTGTGGGGACGGGGACGTTTCCTGCCCGACCCTCTGATCACACTTTGCTTTCTCATCGCCATCTGGTGCTGCTGACGCCGTCCCCCTGGCCTTAGGGTTCGGGTCCCTCAGGAGTGGACTAGGGCCGTACGTCTTCTTATTCGACCCCTCTGTCCGGTCTACCTGCCTGTGCGAGAGTCTGCCCCCCACGCCTCAGGAGGCACTAACCCGATGCTTCTTCCACTTCCCGACGCTGGGAGGGCCCTTTCGGACCTGGTCCCCACCGTGTGCCCTGACCCTGGAAAGTCACAAAGCACCAGGACACAGACAGGGGCTGGGAACCTGTGAGAGTCAGTTCCTCACCCTCGGGGCCGGATGGGCACCCGCGCTGGGCCCGCGCTACATGGAGGCTGCCCTCTCGCATGCCGGTTCTGTGTCTGCCCACAGTCTCATCCTGGAAGAACTCCAGCATCCTGCTTCTGCGACATTTCTTGACCTTCTCTCCTGGAACCCTTTCAAAAGGGAAATGAGTTTGGTTGGTCTCCTGGGGGTTCACGTGGTTTCTCCTGCCTTTTGCCAGGGCTCCCAAACCACCTCTATGCTCGTGGCAACGTATGGGATTCACAGAAAGACAGAAAAAAAGAGACAAGTTTTCTTTCATTGTGAAGGTGCAGGAAGCTTGCCTGCTTAGAGGTGAGTACTCCAAGCAGGAGGCAGTTAGCATGCTGTGGGCTTCCTGGGCGTGACCGCAGTCCCCATGGAAACCCATGGCTGTACCCCCTCCGTGTGGGTTGGATGTCCCAGCGGCACGACCTCATTCTCCTATGCCCTTGTCACCTCCTGGCCACCCAACTGGCCTTACCACGGGAGCTGGGAGCCCCTCCGCCGCCCCAGCCCCTCCCTGCGTGCTCCCGGCTGGCTTGACGTGAGTCTGCAGGACTTCTCAGGCATGTCCTCCTTCCGCAGAGCCCTACTTCGTTTCATCTGATGCTGCATTTTAGAGGCCAGGCCTGAGATGATGATTGACACACCGGTCGCTGCGGCACAGAACCCTCCTTCTCCCTCTCGTTAAAATTCGGAACGAGCTTTCTGAACCTCTGGGCTTCTGGGAAGGTTCCACATGGTTTATTCTCTTTTGAGACTGTGAGTCTCTCTGAGATGGAGCTGCTCGTGTGGAACGGGGCTGGGGGGTCCCGGACAGTGGGTCACGCGTGAGAAGTCGCGGGTGGGCTTTAGGGAGGAAGGGTGGTCTCTGGCATCGTGGTCCTTTCTGACGGTCTGTAGACTGTGGTGCTCTTTCTCGGGGTCCACAGACATTTTATGTGTGAGTAGGGTGCAGCCCACACAGGGGTTAGCATGGGGTCTCACAAATTGATCATCTTTTCTCGTGGAAGAGTATTTTTTTAAGCATAGAAATTAATCAGATATACTCCTCAAGGTAAAAAAAAAAAAGCGATCTTCCTAGAACTACGGTTGTGTGGCCTTCCATCTCGCCTGGGCTTCAGCCCAGGGAGTGAGGGACTCAGCAGCAGCGAAGGGGGTGTCGGTCCAGCTCCACAGGGCGGCGTGTGGAGCCCTGTCCCCGCCCATCGCGCCCTCCAGCACGAGCTACGTTAATGACAGAGGTCATCACAGACACGGTGGTCCACTGTTCAGAGTCCGTGCCAAGTCCTGTTGTCCATGTTTTAAAAAATATTTCTCTCTCTCTTTCTTTCTTCCTTTCTCTCTTTAAAGATAGAGGTAGGGGGCAGGACACAGTGGCTGTACTGGCTACAGTTGTGTGCATGTGCGTGCACACACGTGTGCAAATAAACAGACAAAACAATCGGTGGTGTGCCCAACTTCCCGTCTTTCTGGGACAGTCCCAACCATTTCTTCTTGGTATATGTGGCTCTGAGGCATTTCACATCCGGCTCATTGACTGGGCATGTGCCCCAAACCTGACCAATCAGATCATTCTCTTCCTCTCACAAGCGATTGGTCAAGGGATATGCAAATACAACACGCTGGGCCAATGAGAGTCTCGCCCGTGACTTCTGCTGATCAGAGTTTCAACCCCCCCTGCAGTCACGGGCCCCAGGAAGCCCGGACCCCTGCTGGCCACCTCTGTCAACGTGGGGCAGCCTGTCTGGGAAGAAAGCTGACGCAGGACGGAGGGACGGCGTCTGCACGCCATCGGGTTGGCCCCTGGACCCAGGGGCGTCTAGTCTAACACTCGGATTTTTACCGAGGCAGCACATTGGTTTCCACTTGTCCTCAAGCAGATTGGAGCTGGGTTCTGCCACTTTCAACTGCCAGGGCGCGGAGGGAGGCCGCGTGTTCCGGGTGTCCTTAGGAGACTCTTGCTGCGCTGTGTCACTTTTCTGTCCACACCTAGTCCAAAGGCAGTTGGAACCACCCACGGCACCACGTGGAGCGCCGGGACTCTCCTGCCCACACGCCACGGCGCAGACAGCACAGCCGGTGCTGTGAATAACAGCGCCGCCCTCTCCACGGACTGCTTTCCTAACGAGGTCACAGAATCTAGTCCCTAGTTCTCTTCGCTCTGTTCCAGCGTCGGAGGAAGGGGAGCAGCTACTCCCCTCTCGTCCCTGAGCCTCGGTTCTCTGAAGTCAAAGCAGGGTAGGGAGATGAGACAGGATCTCAGACCGACATCCAGTGAGGCTGCGAGACCGTGGGAAACAGTTCACATCTTGCCGGCAGGGTTTTGCGGAACGGAGTGTTGGTATTGGAAACTGCTGTCTGCAAGTCAGATCAAGAAAAGACCTTCTAGAATCTTCCAGAATCTTCATGGAAAAATCCCTCCCAGGTTGCTGACACATCTTCTCTCTAAAAGGGGCACAGGACAAGCTGGAACACTTCTAAGGGAGCCACTGTCTCTGTTTTACTACCAACCTCTCCAGGGAAAGCATATTGTCATTTCACCGTGAACCGTGGGGCACAAGCCACTTTAATGTGCCCAAGAGTTGGGCGTGAATCGCAGGTGTCTTCCTGGTTTCTCAAAGGCAATCCGACTCTGAGAAAGATGAGCTGCGAGCCACACTTGTGGAAAAATACCTCGACACCTCGCCTCCATCGGGGTCCTAACTCAAAAGGGTCTGCACTCCGCCCCCTCGTTCAAGCCCGCGGGGCTCGCCTCGCTCAAACGTGAGCAAACTCACGGCCCCCACAGGGCACGAGTGTCCTCGTTTACACATGCAGTGCGAACGGGCCCTTTCTGGACACTCGCACGTGCGGAGGTTAGCAATACCTTGCCCTGTTGGAAATAAAAAGCAGACGTGGTTCTCCGTTCGAGTATAAAGCAAGTCAGCGACATCTGCGGGCACCACCCAGATCACATTCCGAGGAGACGCTAAACTCTGCCAGCGGATGCGACGCACAGGACAGAACTTGCGGAAAGAGGGCGCTGCACGGAGTGCGTGCAGAAGCCTATGGGGCAACGGAGCTTCGCCGGGGGTGTTTCGGAAGGGGAGGAGCGCGCGCGCGGGCTGGGGAGCGCGCGCGCGGGCTGGGGAGCGCGCGTGTTTCTGTGAGTGGTGGAGGGAAGTGGTCTGAAAATTAGGGCCAGAAAACGTTCCGTGGGGCGTGAGTGAGCAACACTTCGTTTTACAGGCCGAAATGCCGGGGCGTGACAGGGGCATGTTTCTCTTAAGCAGTGGTGTGTGCCAACAACGATGGCTGTCGTTAATCTTTTCTAAAAAAGTTTTTGTCGTGAAATATGCTCAAATGTTGCATGGGGCATACTTACACTAAAAATATTTTTGTGTGTGTGTGTGTGTGTGTGTGCATTAAAATGAAAATTTAACAGGGAAACCTTTATTTTCATTGACTAAATCTGGGACTATTCAGAATGAGCTTACACGGAACTTGTTTCTTTTTTTTTTTTAAGAGGGATTAGCAAGTGTAAAGATGCTCCCAGGTCCGACCCGGGCACTTCACACACTTTGGCGCATCTGAACCTCACAACAACCTACGAAGTTTCACTATTTCATCTTCTCTGTCCCAGAGGAAGAAACTGAGGCACAGAGATTGAGCGACTTGCCCAAGGAAGGGGCAGAGCCAGGATTTGAACCCAGGCAGTCTGGCTGCAGAATCCGCGCCCTTAACTGCCATACAGTGGTGCCCAGGGAGGTCTGTGGCCACAGGGTAACAGAGGAACACCAACTCCTCACCACCTTCCAACACGGCTGGCCGCGTGTCAACAGCCGACTCAGCCTTGGAAACTTCCGATCTTGAAGAGAGCCCAGCTGTCCCTCCCCAGAGTCTGGACGCCAGCTGGCCGTAGGTGACGGGTCTCCCGTCACCCTGTGCCTTCTCCACTCCTCCAAACTCCCCCTGACAAGTGCCGCCACGGTCCTCCCCTGCCAGGCTCTCAGTAGGCACATTATGGCTGTGGCCCCTGATGACAAGATGTCATCATGTGCACATGTCACTGCCTGCCCAGGCTCTGGGCTCGGCCAGGACCCGTCCGTCCTCAGTGGGGCCCCGCAGAGGGCTGGGGAAGGGACACATGCCTATTTAGTGCCCGAGACGCCAACACTCGCTAGGCTAAAATCCCTTTACACGATTCGCTAGCTGTCGAGTTCTGTCCCCGAGATGGGCAGGGAGCTCCTGACGTATTTTCAAACAGGAGCAAACACCATACAAACCCAAAAGACACACCCGGAGAGCGGCACACGCCGCTCGGGGCGCAGAGCGTTGAACTGATGCTCTAATCTGTGCGACGTAAGTGAAGGCAGATCCTCAGAGGGCACTGTTGACATATTTAAAAACGGTCAGGACCCTGGATTGACCTATTCCGGCTTTTCGTAGGGCACTGCCGACCTGTGACGTGCTGGAGCGTCCACTCCCAGTGAGGCATTCGGCTCGACAGAGCGGCGTAACGCCTCTCGTCCCACCCCGACGGGGAGCTGGGGGTCAGCCTCCGTGTAAGGCCCCTAGGAGACCGGCACGGAGTGGTGCAGTGCTCTGCTGTGATCAGACACCACGCGGAACTCGAGACAATAGGGGCAGGAAGCCAAGCAGCCTTGCGCGGGGGCTGCGAGGCGCACACCTCCGCTGACGGGGCCGCTCTGGAAAATTAATAACCACAGAGGTAATTGCTAGCCCGGGAGAGCCAGACGCTTGCTCACTGTCCAACCCGCTGGAGCGTGGGCCCTGCCGAAATCCATCACTGGACGGCCCCCCTGCCCGCTGCAGTCTCCCACCCCCTGGCCCAGGGGCCCCCAGCTCCCAGCCTTCGGATCAACGGTTTCCAACTGGAGGTGACTTTGTCCCCAAGGGCACAGTGGCCATGGCTGGGGACAGTATCAGTTGTCCTCACTTGGGGCGGGGCTGCTGCTGGCATCTAGAGATGTGTCTGCACATTCTATGAGGCCTCGGAGCCCCCTGGCCCCGCTGCCTGCCCCCACGTGCATGGTGTCCTGTCCCGCTTCGGTCCTCTGGCACCCTGAGATGGAGCTCACGGGCCGGTCAGGAGAGCACTCGGGAAAGACCTGCGAGGGGCCATCCGAGACAGACGGCTCCCCCCGCTTCTGGTGGGTGAGCTCCCTACTGTGCACAGAGGGTCAGTCGGGCCTCTTCCTGTCCCTTCAGCTCCTGGTGCTCCCCAGGGCAGGGACACAAAGCACAGCGCCTGGCGGTGAGACACGCCACGGGGACAGCTGGATGCGTCAGAGAAAGGGCCACTCGGACTTGGGGCAATCTCGCCTGGCTCTCCCCTCGAAGTCCCCACCCTTGGCTGTTGGGGAGAAATTGTTCATGGAGCAGCTTCCGGGGGCCAGAAGGTGGCAGTGGGCGGGAGGGAATGGCCTCCCTGAACAGCTGTACCGGGAACACCTGCGCCTCCTGTCCAGGGGCTGCACGTGCCTCCCAGTGACCCCAGGTGCAACTGGCCTGGCGCTGTGCAAAGCTGACCTTGACTGCTTGGTCATATAACCAAACAGCACGGGAAGCTGCCCACCAAACCCACCCTCGGCCCCATGAGACCGTGACGTGGGATGGCTTTGCCCTTTGGTCTGTAAAATGTGCTTCTGTGTCACGTGGCTACAAAACAACTTCTATGATCACAAAAAAGTCAACTCAGAGGAAAAGCGTCATCCAAACCAGCTGTCTGAGGAGCAATCACAAGGCCATCTGCGATGTGGGTCCCCTCTCTCCTGAGCCCCGATCTCAGCTGCTCCCACGGGTGTTCCGGTCACCGCCAGTGTCTGGCTGCCCGAGTGCATCCCGCTGCGACCCTGGCGGGGGCTCCCTGCAGACGCCTTCCACGTTTCCTGTTCCGCCGGGCCTTGAACGACAGGGACCTCTCATTGCTGAGGTGGCGTCAGCACTGGGTTGTCTCACCGCCATCTGGGCGGGGCTTCCTGGTGAAGCAGACAGGCGTGTCCTTGGGGTGGGGACCTCCGGCTGCCCGAGGGGCCGGGGTGGGGAGGGGTCCAGCCTGCCTCAGAGCGTGCCCTGTGGGTGGCTCCCTTGGCCACTGTGTCACCCTCTTTTTCCAAATCAAGCAACTCTTGCTGTTCCTTCACCTGTGGGAGGCAGATGCCACACTGCACTGCTATGCACTTTTATACATTTTTTGTAGACACGACATTCAGTTTCAGCCTGAAGTCCCCATGGGCGCCGTCCCAGCTTCCCACACATGACACCTTCATTTACTTGGATGCCCTGGGTTCTCGGAGAGGCTCAGTCCTGTCCCCCTATTTTACAGATGAACAAACTGAAGCCTAGGGCCTTGTCCAAGGTCATCTTGCAGACTGTCACTCTTCAAGATGCTTGCAGCTCCTCTTCATGGAAGATTTTATTTCTTTACTCCTCTGTCCTAGGATCTGGCCACGTGGTTTGCTTTGGCCAATGACATATGAGCAGAAAGCGTGTGCACCACTTTCAGGCAGGAATTTTAAGAACCACCCTGTGGTGTGGTCCTTCCTGCCATGTTCTCCATTTCTTTCTGTGCAAGCGGTGTCCTGGGTGGGGACTGTCCCCTCAGTGTGGGTTCCAGGTGGGGCACAGCAGAGCTGCAGACAGCTCTCAGCGATGGAGCCTAGAAACAACCCTTCACTGTCCTCAGCGGGCCCCAGAGGTCCGGTTCCTGCGGCCCATACCGACGGGCATGTCACCCGGCAGGCTGGTCCTCGCTCCCAGACCCGCTGTCCCCAGCACGCCCCTGAACAAAGTGGCCTGCAGTTGTAACGAGCTACACAAAGATGACCGAGCAACGCTGGAGCAGAGAGGCCTTGGTTGTGAGCGCCGTTTGTTAGCTCGTATCCCCAAACCGGCCAGCGACATCGGTGGGAGCAATTCAGGGCGACCTCCTCAGTAAGCTGAGCCCAGAAGTTTACCCTTTCCCCCAACTTCTATTTCAAACCCCACAGGAGGCAACTTCAATCTTATACCACACCCACCCTAATGCACTGTCTAAAATCAAAAATTAAAAAAATTGCAACAAAAACCATCTGAAATTCAGAGGGCATCAAACAAAAATAAGACAGAATGAGAGAAAGAAGAAAGGAAAATCTCCAGACGTCGTGCAGAATTGTGAGCATCATGTTGGGGTAGGAATTTCATTATTTTCTGGTTAATGAGTTTTCCAACAAGCCGAAAACATTCTGGTGCCACCTTGACTTAATGTTGTGATTTCACAAACTGTCGAGAGTGAGGAGCTCCGCTGGGGTAATGAAGACGTGCCTGGCATTTTCCTAATTGCCGCCCCCTCGCCCTGGTGACAAATGGTTCCGAGCAGGCCAGGTGGTCTTGGGAGAGGCGAGCCGCCACATGTCCCACCAGTCCCGCTGCTGGGCCCAGGTGGAGAGACAAACAAACATTGTCGGGGGCGGGGCAGGGGGGGGACCCAGTGTGGCAGGCACGCGCTCGCCTTTGCTGGAAGTCAGAGGGTAAGAAAGCTTTGCCCTGCCCTGGGTCTCTGCACCCGCCCCGCGCTCCATCTGCCCGAGGGAACCTAGTGACTGAGCATAAGAGAGGGGCCGCTGTGCATTTGGAGGCTGGGACCCTCTCCCTTCAGCCACACAGGGCGCTGCCCTCACGCTCACCTGCGTCCCCTCCCGGGCCCTCTGCGGACTGAGCCGGAGGGCTGAGCCTCCACGGAACCAGCTCCCGGGGCTCCCGAGAGCTTAGCAACGCAGAGCACCCTTGGCAGAGGTTCTGGGTGTTTTAATTTTTCAAACAATGGTTTACAGTCTTACTGCGTTGTGTCTGGGAAGTGCTTGCCACTGAGAGGGAGAGGAGAACAGAAAACGGCGAACACAAAAGAATGAGTGGCTGAGGGACGGGTTCTCGAGGCAAAGGCAGGGAATGCTTCCTGAGGTCTCCATGCGTCTGAGACCGTTTCAAGCCCTGCCATGGGCCGGCCGTGGGCCTGCCGTGGGCTGGCCGTGGGCCGGCCGTGGGCTGGCTGTGGGCCTGCCGTGGGCCGGCCGTGGGCTGGCCGTGGTGCCTGGCCCATGTTCTCAGTGGGGGTGGGGGGGATGGTCCCCCAAGTGTGCAAATTGGTTTGGAGCAGGGTTGGGAAAACTCTTGGCAAACACAGACAGACTGTGTATCTGGTGTTAAAATTTCGGAATTGTGTCTGGTTAGGAAAAGCATCTCAGAGGATTCCAGGGGAAGGTGGCGGCGAAGCAAGGCCGCAAACAGGAGTTTTTGAGGCTGTTTTCCAGCCCAGAGAACAGCAGGGCTGGCGTGTTGCTGTACCATCTACGTCTGAACAATGAAGACGAGCTAGGCGATGCGTGCAATTTTGCTAACAGGACTTCGGGGGAAAAACCTAGACTTTGAGATTTTCTTCTTCCTCAGCAAACGGAACAGTGGATACCTCAGTAGCCACATTTTGAAAACCCTCTGGTTATTAGAATCCAAAAGTCTGGGAAACACTATTTTGAGCAGTGAACAGCTCGATCCACATGTGAAATGAGTCTTGTCCCATGTCGAACAGACTGACCCGTTTCACGGCCTCTGAGGGGGTCCCCTCAGCCCCAGGAAGGGGTTCAGAGTCCATGTGTCTGTGTGACCGCTGCAGGGGTCCAGCGGCTGCCTCTAGCTCACGGTACATGACGGCCGCTGTCCCAGCTGCCTGTGTGAGTGCCGATTCATTACGTCTGCCCTTCACGGCCATGCCTGTCCGCCCCCCCCATTTTACTGAGTTTCCTGGTCCAGCCACCCAAGGCCCCAAGCTTGCCTGGGGCCCTGCTTTTGAGTTCATACTGGTCTGAGTCATGTGACAAGGGAGAAAAAACAAAACACAACGGGGCCAGTCGGTGCCCAAGAACTGAAGCCCTTCTGGCCAAACCAGCCTCTGGTTGCTAAGGAGCCAGAAGCACCTCCCTACCCTCCCCCACCCCCCGCCTGGTCACTGAAGTGAGAGACCGGGGGCCACTGAAAGTCCTAGAAGCAATTTTGACACCCGGTTTGCTGCTCTGGCTTCGTAAACATGTGCACAACCCCCCTCAGTCGCCGCCCCCCACGCCGACACCCACTGGGCCTCACAGGAGGGTCTCAGCCCTGGACACCAGCAGGCTGGCCGCCCGCCGGGAGAGGGCAGGGCGCTGCCCGGGGCCCCGCAGGATCGCCAGGCGCTTCACGGAACTTTCCCCTGAAGTCGGCACCGTCATCACCACAACTCTAGACATGAGGCAACTGGGAGAGGCGAGGTGACCAGCCCAGGCCTGCTGGACACCCTGGGGGGTCACACGAACGGTGTCAGAATGAAACCGAAGCCACCTGCCTACAAAGCCCACACCCCTGGGCCCTCTGGGCCTAAGGTGGGGACTTGGAGCTCATCAGGGGACAAATTTCCCAAAGGCCACCTGCACAAATTTTTACATACCCACATCACACCAACACCGATCCGACCACGTTTTTACTCGAACTGGCTCATAATTTACACATCAAGCAGAGCCACTGGAAAAGCCAGCTCGTCACCGCAAGTGCTGAAGTCAGGACCCCTCACCACGAACAGGAGGCGCGCTGTCCAGCTGTGTCCAGCAGGATCCCTCCCACAAGGGGGCCTGCACTCAGCGGTGGGCAACGCCACGGGCGTATTGGCGGGTTTCTTCTTGCCCCTGCAGGCCTGCGGGCTCCCGACAGACTGGCTGCCCAGCTGCTTCCGTCGCCCGCCTCCAGGTCACAGGTGAGTCCACCTGCGTCGTTCTGGGGCCCATGTGAAGGGACAGATGCTGCCTGGGTTTGGAGCTGATGCACACGGACACATGCCACGGGCCAGGGCAGGTCACAGGCCAGTCCCTGCACTGTCCTGGCAGCGGTGGGCGGCGGTGGGGGTGGGACGGAGTGAATGTTTGCCCAAGGGCAATCGATTCCGCCACGTGCAGGAGAGGGCAGTTGACAGGACGAGGACCAAACACGGTTTTCGGGTTTTAGTTAGCTGCCGCTCCTGCGGAGGGGTACTCACCGCCGTCCGGGTCAGAGGCAGGGGCTCGGTTGCATTTGAATTTCAGATGAGCAACGGAACATTTCTTAGCAGAAGTAGGTCCAAATAATGCTTGGAACATATTTATCCTAAAAAAATAATTTGTTGCGCATCTGAAATTAAAATGTAACTGTATACTTTTAGTTGCTAAATCTGGCAACTTGGCGCAAACAGTTATTAGTCTAAGGCTACATTTTTTTTTTTTTTTTTGAGCCAGAAAGGGAGAGGAGAGGGAGAGGGAGGGGAGGGAGAGAGGGAGGGGGAGAGGGGGGAGAGACGGACGTATTGATCAGTTGCCCCTCGTATGTGCCCCAACCAGGGTTCAAACCTGCAACCTAGGAATGTGCCTGACCAGGAACTGAACCTGCGACACTTTGCTGCACAAGGCGGTACTCCAACCAACCGAGCCCCTGGCCAGGGCTGTCCATCCGCCTTAACCATCTGTATCACCACCCACCTATCTCAGGTCAATCATCATTACATGTCTTTTGAAGGTATGGATTCATGTCAGATGGGCCCAGCTAATCATTTTAAACCTGTGACTTCATCTTTGGCTACAGCATGCTCAGAATCTCTAACATCCCTTTATTCCGCTAAACATCAGAATAAATAACCTAAACACCAGAGAGGACACTCCTCACATTTTCAGTTCCGCACCCGGCGACCACCCTGGACCACAGTGTGGACGGTGGCCTCACCTGAGCAGCTTCTGCCACAGGGGCCGAACTCTGACCCGCTGCCCCCGCAGACACTGCACAGCCCGAGGACCGTCCTCAGCCACTCAGCATTGGGACGCTGGCCAGTGGACCGCAGTTGCCTGTTATTATTACTTTTTAAAGCCCTCGCTTCAGCCGCCAGCGCTGGAGGCCCCAGCAGGCCTGGGATTCATGCTAATGACGGCCAGACGGGCTCATCCTGGACTGCGGAGCCGTGCCGCAGCTCGGTGCTGCGGTCGGTCGTCCGTCTGCGGGCTGGGCTGCTAATGGCTGCCGAGTGGTCACTAGGTCAGGTCACACCTTCTGTGCCAGGATGAACCAGAGCTTAGCAGACCTTAAATAATTGTCTGCAGGAAACAGAGGGGCGGAGAGAATGGCTTCTGACTTTGCTAAACACACAGACACACACGAGCACACGCTCAGAACTTGTTAGAGAACTTCCTTCGCCCTCATTTCCAAAGTGAATGTTGCCTCAGGTCACACCCTCTCCCTGTCCCAAAGGCCAGAAGAGAAAGCCGACGCCTTCTGAGTTACAGTTCCGCACTGCAGAAATTCGGGCTGGAATCTCCAAGATATTGCCACAGGGTAATGCATGTCCGTGGCTGGCCTGGCCCCCCGCCTTGCTTCGCTGTGACTGCACATGCTGCATGGCACCTGGCAGGTCAGCATGGGGTGGGGACAGGCCTCCAGCTCCCACGGCCCCAGCCCAGTGTCCTGTGCGAGCCTGACGGTTGGACATACAGGGTAACGAAAGGAGCGTGTGATGGAACATCACACCCGTGACCACGAACATTCAGCAGTGTGCCACGTGATAGAAGAGTGACCGCCTGACCACATTACTATCTTGAGAGTTCTGTCTCTGGGGTCCAAGTAGAAAGAGGTCCTCTCTGAAATGCTCTGTCCAACAACCCTCGACGGGGGGCCGGCCTCCGAGAACTTAAGATCTGCATGGAACTCACACTCCCTTGCGTCACGGCAGGGCTGAGTGTGCTGGCGTTGCCTTTTTAATGTGAGCGGAAACCAAAGAAGACAGATCGGAGATGTTTCTCTCTAAATACCCCATTAAAACAAGAGAACCTGCAAGCAACGCACTCTCAGACACTGCACGCACACGAGGAAGTACAAGGGAGAAAAGCATCCTCTCACCGGCAATGACACAAGGTTCTAGGTCTTGTCTGAGCGCCCCCGTGTCTGAGGTTTTCGCTGCCCTTACCCAGGACCCACCCAGGAGTTTTGCATTTGACAAGAGGAATATTCTCGCAGGCTTAGCAGTGGTCCCCAAAGGTACCAGAGCCTCATGCCTGCAGTGTGTCAATACTACTTCTATGGAAAGAGGATCCTGAGGTGGGGGTTATTCTGGACAATCTCGGTAGGTCTGAAAGGCAATGATAAGAGTCCTCTCGTAAGAATGAGGCAGAGAGAGATTTCAGACAAGCGGGAGAGGAAGTCACTGTGACTGCAGCGGCACAGGTTGGGGGAGGTGACCACAAGCCAAGGGACAGTGGCAGTCACCAGAAGCCAGGAGAGGCAAGGACGGACCCTTCCCTAGAGCCTCTGGGGGGAGCAGGGCCCTGCTCCCTGATGTGAGTCCAGCGAAGCTGACTTCTGCCGTCTGGCTTCTGGAACTGGAAGAGAATAAATTTCTGATGTGTCAAGCCACCAAATTTGTGGTGATCTGTTTAAAAAGCCACAGGACACTCACAGAAAGATAGCACTGTGTGCCCATTCAGACTGGACCCCAGATCCTCATGCATGCTGCAGATTCTCATCACTGCTTATCACTCCTACGTGAGAGCTTGTCAGAAATGCGTGCTGCCGGGCCCTCTTTAGACTGTAACCGGCCGTGTAACAGAACCTGAGGGAATTCATACAGACTCTCACACGTGAGGGTCACCGCTCTCCAGCCTGTGGCCTTTGGCGAGAAGCTGCCTCTCACTTGTCGGAAGGTTGCGGTGACCACGGGTGGGGGTGGGGGGTGCGAGCAGGCCTGTGAGAGACCCACGCATGCCTGCGAAGGGGCCGCGCTGAGGTCGGACCTCTCAGCCGGCAATCGCAGCTCCGTGAGAAGGAGCCGACGGGTGCAGGGACGCGTGGGACCCGGAGGTTCTGTAAGAAGGTGCGCCGGTGCCTCCCAGCAATTCTAATATTGGCATGACCCAGTCACAACGTCAACACTTATTCCAACGACCGACAGCAAGACATTTCTGAACGTCAGAGCCATCCCTGGAGCAGGGAGCGTCCCACGGCAGTGTGGGTGACATGCAGACAGGCCGGTGGAAGGGACAGAAACTTCCGTGTGGTTAAAGCACCCAGGTGACGGTGATCCTGGCTTCAGCAGGAAGCTTCTGCTTCTGATTCTTAAACACCTTCTAAATCCACATTTACACTTTTAGCCGCAGCTTTTTTCTTTTTTAATGAAGCAGAAAGTCGAATCACAGCACCTACAGCTGCAAAGGATGCGTTCCAGAGTGCGGAGGGATTCTAAAAGCTGCTCAAGACATTTCCTGACCTACCGAAGACTCCAGCAGAGGGGACGTGCCCGTCGGCGCCACCTCTAGGGGCGACAGCGAACTGCGGAGTCACCAACACAAGCTCTGACCGTGGGTGGTGGCTAATGTTTAATTAGTGCTTTCTCCTGCACCTGCCAGAGGAGTTTCACGTTTATCGCATATTGAAAAATGCTTACTTGGTATTTGCAACCTTGTACCTTTCACGTGGGACCGACACGACTGAAATCAGTGCCCTCCGAACTCGCAGCGCCTGGAGTGAACAGAAGGTCATCGCACACCAGGCTACCTGGAGGGAGTCTCAGGGTTGAAGTTCCAACCTTGTCCTTCTAAAAATGAAAAAAAAAAAAAAATCCCCAAACCCCCGAAGTTAGAAGACTGATGCTTGCACTCATTCAACTCTCAATAGTGCTAGAATTTTCTGGAATGAAATGAACATTCAAGCAGGAACACAAGACAGGAGCAGAGACTTGATGGGCAAGGGAAGAGCAAGTAGTCTTTCTCCCACCATTGTGGCAAACACGGAAATGAATTTAGTTCATAGACTGAATGGTGTGGCTCCTGAGAGTCTGAGTGGGGACATTAACACCCCTTAATTTGCTGATCAGAAATCACGAGCACATTCTTCGAGAACGGACAGGCTTGGGCTGCTGGGTATTCCTTTCCCAGGCGGAGCCAGCCCATGGCGGCTTCTCCCCGGTGGCCGGCTGTCGGGGGGACTTTGGCAACATTGTCAAATAAGAAAACAAACTCCTGGTATTTATTCAGTCACGCCCATATCACCAGTTCGTTCACCCAGG